>APFE030914165.1:668459-816191 GCA_000404065.3 Pinus taeda
GAAGGTGGTCAATAATCTTTTTAAATTCATGAGGAAATGTTATCTCGAATTTCAACAACTAGTGGTCCAACAGGTTTCAAAGAAAAGGCTCATCCAGTTCAGAATTTTGATCTGAAGTATCATTTGCATAGTCATCAACTAGTGGTGAGGGAAACTTTGTAACATGTTCATCTGGTGGTGCATGCAAAGCATATTTTTCAAACTTTACACAATATGTACCCCTTGACTTCATTCGAGTATCCAACAAACATGCATTCCTTTCTCTAAGGCTCCAAAATATTTCTCTCCTCTGTAGGAATGTAGGCCCATGCTTGAGATCTAAAAATGCATAAATGACTGACTTCAGGTTGTATGCCAATCCAACCCTCAAAAGGTGTTTTTCCAATAACATATTTATGAGGAGTTTTGTTCTAGATTTATGAGGCACAGTTGATAGCTTCAACCCACAATTTTTATGTAAGCGATCTTGCATGCAACATGCAATTGGCCATCTCTTTCAAAGATTTGTTTTTCTTCTCGGACACCCCATTTTGTTGCAGAGTGTAAGGAACCATATGCTGAAATTGTATGCCTGCTTCATTATAAATATTATGGATTTATTTGTTGACATATTCCTTCCTATGATTTGTATGGAGGATCTTGATGCATTTTCCAGACTGATTTTCCACATGCGCTGTGAAAATATTCAAATGTTGAAAAACTTCAAACTTGAGTTTCAGGAAGTAAACCCAAGTGAATCTTGTGTAATCATCTATTAATGAAAACACATATCTTTCTTTTCCCATTGAAGGTACTCGAAATGGACCCATGAGATCATTGTATACAAGCTCCAAAGATGAAGAGGCTTTCCATGCATGCCCCTTCTTGAACTTGTCTTGTGGATGCTCTCTAAGAGCACATCCATTACAAACACCATTTGAAAATTAAATGGCCAGCACCCCTTTAACCATCTCTTGATTATTAAGTTGTTGAATATATATGAAAGTCAAGTGTCCACATCTCTTGTTCTAAATCCTACTTTCTTCATTTGCATGCATAAGTAGTAAAATAGAATCTGAGTGAGGAACAAAATCCGAAAATGTATACAGATGAGATTGATCATTTACCTTATCAGATGCAATATTCAAATTGTCTTGCATATAATAAATTCTGATGGAATCCAAGGTAATTTCCAATTTCCTTCTAGTGCTTATGTGTGTCATTTGGTATGCTGAAAGAAGATTCACAGAAAGCCTCAGAATATGCAATACATTCTCAAAAATTCCATCTTAAAATTGCAGTCTTCCTTGTCTAGTTTCTTCAACTGTAGAATTGACTCCCATGAGAATAGGAGGTCATGAGCATTCTTATAGAGAAGAAAAAAATTTCTTTGAAGAAGCCATATTATGTGAACTACCTAAATCGATGATCGATTCATTACAAGAATTTTGAGCTCTAAAATGGACCTCCTAAGAAAAATGTACAACCAAAATAAGCTTTATAAGAACCAATAGGATTAAAGATGATGATGTCAATCATGGGGGATGATTCACCATTTTTGGAGTGAAAATTAAAAAGTTTAAAGATAATAAAATAATAAAACTACTTTTTCAACTCGTATTTTCAATTGATCTCCCTAAGGATTTACTCAAATTTAGAGAAGGAGTACTCTTTCGATGGAAATTTTCATTCCCCATCCAAGGAGTACCCATGTTACATACTTTTGATGCACCCTACTTCAAAAAAAATGAGAAATAAATGAAAAAATGTGATTGCAATCACTTTTTTCATGTATTTCTCATTTTCATGTAGCAAGGTTTGTCAAAAGTATGCAATATGGGTACTCCTTGGAAGAGGAATCAAATTCTGCATCCAACGAGTGTTGCTGCTCGAAATTTGAGTAAACCCATAGAGAGATAAGTTGAAATACGATTTGAAAAAATAGTTTCTTCTTTTTTCCCTCTAAAATTTGATGATGTAATCTAATCTTATTTTATTATTTACAGTATTATTTTATAATTTCCTTAGGAGGCCCATTTTAGACCACAAATTTCCCCTAATGCATGCAGTGTAGAATGAAGGGAAATCAAAGCATGACCATTACCCCTCCTTTCTGATGGTTTTTCCTCTGTCTTCTTCTTGGAACATTTGGAATGTGGTGACCAATATTATTTTGTTGATGATTATTTTCCATTAGGTCAATAGTCTTCTGCATGAAAGAGGATTCAATATAACATCCTCTAGTATAATAAGGACACTTGGAGTTTCATTTATTTCCCTTCTTACCCTTGGAGATGGAATAGTCATCTAGATGTTTTGGATTTTCTCCCTTTCTTAGATATAGATCTCTTTCCTTTCCTTTTCCTTTAGATTGTTGATTTGGTCTCGAGTTGGACTTTCCTTTTGCATGCATGGCAAGTGCATGGCAAGTGCATGTGCATTTGAATACTTTAATGAACTCATCTTGATGAGCATATCCTGCTCATGAATGTGAGACTCAACAAATGCATCAAGTTTGGGAATTTTCCATTTATCTCTAGTTGGAATTCAACTGTATGAAATGTAGAAACAAAAACAGCATATTCAAGACCTAATTTAGACAAAATAGAAAGGATCAATTGACCTTCTTTTTTTTATTTATTAATATTAAACGTTCCCAAAGCTATTTGGATCTAAGGAATTTAGCTCATTTTCAAGAATATGAGCTCACATCTCATCCTACGTTCCAAATAAATTCTCCAAGAGTTTCCATACTCATTTGGGGTGTTGCATGTGTCCACATGGAAACACAATGTTGGAGATATGGTCAACTATAAAAGACCAAAAGCCTCATCCATCCTATTGCAGTATTTGGATTTTTCAATGACAGTATTGGGTTCAGCTTCTGTATCCATAACTATGTGATACAAGAATTTTCCTCTAAGGTGAAGCAAAAACTTTGGCTTTTATGGGAACTCCGTTCTTCCACCTTGTGCCTATAGCACCAGTTGTGGCAATTCTCTAATATTCTAATATGCAAATCAAATCTCTCAACAATTCCAATTCTTGGATATTCAAACTTGAAAAAGATATTTCATGCACCTTCTCCAGGTCTATGCAGCTTTGATGCCATGTAAAATTATTAGAACACATATAAGGATCTAGTTGAAGATTAATTGCACAAACTTGCAAGAATTAAAAAGGAAAATTGGAACAAATAATTAATTTGATTACTCTATATTGATTTGAGAATCAATACGTAAAACAACTAATTTAATCTTCATTGTACATGCAATAACTAAGGCTAATTAAATCTAACTAAAGCTAATTTTTCTTTATGTTATATGCAAGCACTAGAGTTAACTAACTAAATCCAAGTGCACACCACATGTAAGCACTAGATTTAACTAACGCTAACTAAGTGCATGTACACCAAAAGAGGTGAAGTGAGTCTAAGTGGTTGTTGTTAGAATATATATGTTACATTTTGGATATTGCATGATTATAGAAGCTCTGTGGGTGGTCTTTTATGGGCCACAAGGCCACAACCATAAGTAGCCAAGGAGTAGGGCATTGCTCTAGTCACGGATGTAAGGGGCTCAGAACCTTTGTTAAATGGTGCCACAAGTGAAACCCATTCCGAGTTGTAGATTTGGTCGAGGGCAGAGGATGGGATCCATGTTGGAGGGGTCTAAACAAGTTCCAAGCAGAACCCATTATGGACAAATCAGATATGGTAAGCCATGGGCCATGGAAACGGGTTTGTAGTCGAAGCAATCAATTTGGAAAGGAGTACAAATTGGAACCATTTTCACAAAGAGGAGTCAGGCCACAAAGGATGGAAGTCATGGATCCAGGAAAGCATACATCGAGTAGGTGACTCACCTCAGCAAAGGAAAGTTTCCGGGAGGGGTGGAATTGCAATAGCGGAACTCCCCCTCCCAAATATTTTCCCAAACCTTTGGATCATTCGAACAAAGTATGGACCATTTGATTTCAAAGGGAGGAACTGTGAATGGAACCATGTTAAAAAACTCCCCCTCAATGATGTTAGCAAGGGGGTTGGGGGTTCTGCTATTCAATCTCAAGCATTTAAATGCCAAGGGCCACAGTCACCATCACATGAATGGGGTCATGGGAAGGTCGGAATATATTTCATTTATACAAGTATCATTTTGTTTAAACTTACATTTGTTTTATGCCATGGGTACGTGATGGACCTAGAGCACGTGACGAAAGTTCCAAGGAAGGGTTTCATGGAGGTAATGTGGGGATTTTATATGTGTATAATATTTTCTTCCCATGGGATTCATAGGTGAGGAGGATGTGAAAGGAGGGACCCTCATATGTTTTATTATATATGTGTGTGCACATCCACGTGCACGGGGCATGGATGTGATCAGATAAGGGTCCCACATTATTTTATATATTTATTGTGTGGCATGGGAGATGGTTGGAACTAAGAGTCAATGATAGCTGGGTTCAGTTAGTTTGTATTGTTCCAAGTTTATTATATATTGTGGGATATATTTTGTTGTTTGATTTTATATATCATGGGATAGAAACATGGTAATGGTATAAGGTCTAAATTGTGGAGTATATGGAGCGAGGAAGGTATGGTAGGCCCTACATAAATTTTCAACAATAGTTATGTAGTGTTTTATGTTAAATAGTTATAGCATGGGGGGGTAGATTATATAACATGTCTAGTTTAATCGAAATATTATATATGTACCATGTAGGGTGGACTGTAAATCGATGTGATGTATGGTAGGGGACTCGCTTACATATTAATAAGGTATACATGTATTGTTTTTATCATGTGGATTCGATGTGTGGACACATGGATTACGTGGAGGACCCCACTCGCAACCACATTGAAATATTACATTTCTTTGTTGGCACCGAAGATGTGGGGTAGACTCGGGTGCCTTATTTGTATGCCAAGGGGCATATATGATAATATATATCTATATATATATATATATATATATAATATATATATATATATATATATATTATATATATAATATAAATATATATAGAGAGAGAGAGAGAGAGAGAGAGGAGAGAGAGAGAGAGAGATAATATGTGGAAAGACTTGCCATGAAATGGCCTAAGTGGCCAACCAAGACTTGAAGCTCGAGTGTCAACAAGTGTTAAGATGGTTTATTAAGCGTATGTTTCCATGAGCGACATAGATAGATGCACATTTTGAGGGTAAATGGGAACAAAAAACTTCAAAATGAGATCAGGCTTAGAACAGCTGAGAGCAAGGAGGAAAAGAAAAAAGAAAAAATTACAATGGAAAATTTTTGCACCTAGAACTCTAAATTTGACCCATAGTTAGTCACTAGAAAGGTAATTTCGAGAAGAAAATATTGGTCAAATCAAAATTGTGATATAAGGATGAAATTCTATAGATATTTCTGAGAAAATATATGGGTGACAAAAATAGGAGAAAAAATATAGGCTTAATAAGTTGAGCTTTCCGAAGGCATAACTTTTAGCCTTGGTAATGAAATTTGACAAGTAAATAGTCAATATGAAAATATTGAAAAAGAGAATATAGCAAGGAACCTAGTATTTGTAGTTCGAGTGTCAATTACTACAATAGTTACACTGAATGTTATAGGAAACATGAGTAGTGAAAAATTTATTTGGAAGGCCTAACTTTCAACCAAGGTACTAGAATTGAACAAATGAAAAGTCAATAGAAAGGTGTTGATGAGGAGAATATTCTAGCCAACCAAGAATGTAAATTTGAGCAACAAATTTAAATAAAATCCTCCCAAAAAGATACAAGACTATAACTAGGTCATGCAATGTGTATGACAACTGAATCACGGCAACTAAACATGTAACAAAGTAGGTTGGGTCGGGATTACAAAAATAATATGGTGAGTTCTAACAGAATTTTAATCATTTGAAAACTAGGGTTGGGTATAATATAGTGAATGTCTAGGAACAAGAAATAGTCAGTAAGCCAATTGTGAATAATAAGGAAAAAACATAGAGCAAGATATCCATGTCGTGGATTTCATCATATGCAGGAAATTAAAAGGAAGAATCTCTTTCACCTTCCCCTTTTATTGTTTGTCCATGAATAATCAACATGATACATAAATTTATGTGTTTTATATACATATATGTGTGTGATTTCTATATATGTATGAATGTGATGTATGCATGTGTGCTTAATGATTTCATGATGATTGACAACATTTTTTTTTAGTTTATTGTGATGCAACTATTCAAGAAGACAATTTTATCTCTGACCTTCTACAATTTGCAAGTCCTAGTATTTTGTGTTATATGAATTGAGAATCCTAGGAGTAGCATACCTATGGATAGACTATTGATGTTATGGGAATGTTTATTTTGTATATAGTGGTTAACATGATTGGATGCAAAATAGGCTCATGTACAATTTTTAGATAAATATATGATAGTTTGTGACATGTAATGTGCACAAGAACAACCGCTAGTATTATTATGGTGGAATGAATACAGAGACCTTATGTAGGTTGTCTACAAGTTTTATCACAGAGAATAAGTTAATTTAAGAAGTGTAACATTATTATAATATAAGACCTACCATTATAGTATTTCTACCAAAATTGTAACAGGGTTATCTTAGTCTTTTGAGCATAATGATAATTGGATGGGCTACTAGTCCTTGATTATACTAATACAATATCAAAGTTTGAACCCTTGATTACATATAAGGACATAGTATTTGAGTTCCTAAGATTGGTGAAGAGGAAGATATTATCGAAGTTGGAATCGTCACAAGTTAGCAACTACTAGAGATGACTAGACAGTGATAGTAATTATAACATAAGATTAAAAAGAACTTGGAAGAATAGCCTATCGGATATAAAAGATTTATCTTAAGATAATGGTGGTTTATAGTAAGTTGATGGCAAGTTAGGATCAATATTGCAACAATATCATGTATAGGTTTTGTTACAAGTATAACAAATTACTATAGGTTCACTTGCCACAGGAAGGTAACAGGCATGTAATGGATTATAATATTATGTGATCACTAGTGTAAGAGAACTCTTATAGGGAATGTTATCACTCCATGATTTCCTTTTACGCTGAAGGAAAAGGATCACAGAGGTAACCACAGACCTCTTTTGGTTGATAGACTAGTCTTCTTCAACCTAAGGGGGCTCCCTCACTCAAAAAACTTAGAGATAAAAAAATTTGAAGCAAAAACTCTAGAAGAGACCAGATCTAAAAAGTGTTTGATTTCTTGATTGGGGGTTGGTAAAGGATTCTGGAAAAACTAATTCATGTGATCATGACCTCCCTTATTCATCATGCCTATGCATTTCCAAACCAGTTTCATATACAAAGGGTTGACTAGTACAACTTCGAAATGGGTAAATAGATTGCAGTATAGTGGAATATGAAAACAAAACAATCATCTACAATAGTAGAACAAATGACATTTTCTTTACTGCAACTTTAATGAATGATTAACAAGAGGAAAATAAACTAAGCATTCAAAGGCATAAACATTCCATTTGAAACTGAAATATTTTGGTGCATCTAAACTAAAGCATATGAAATGAATTCTAGTATAGTTGTTCTATTACACCATTAAAGCAGATTAGGAAGAAAACATAAATAAGATTATAGAAAAACTAGAGAATAACATTTTCAAAGTATTCATACCAAAATAATCTCTGCAATGTAACTGGAATATATTTAGCGTCATACCGTATACATTAATAATGATCACAACATATGACTACCATAACTTAGAGTAATGCCAAACCAAAAAAAACTTGTTTCATATGTATTTACCAGTTTAAATAGATCATAGGAAAAACATAATAAGTGTCCAAATTCACTGCATCACTGATCCAAACGATGGATCGATCCAAAACCAAAAAGAGGAAAGTTGTTGTTTGAGTCATCTTCCTCAAAAAATAAAAAACATAAAAGTATCCTTGGCTTTATCTTAATACAAAAAACTAAAACTTTGTGAAATAAATCCTATCTTCAAAGAATATATTCATCAAATGAAATAGTAAAAAGAAGAAAACCTGACTACTGATTGTGCAATGGCTACGTAGCAGCTACGCAGCAACTATGATGACAATTTTTGCTTCCAAATATGGCACGTGGTTGAAAACTGATGGTATGAGTTGGTTTCCACCTCTGCTCCATGTTTACACCTTTAAAATATGACAGTTGGCTTCTTCCCAATGCTTGTACAAGTCTGTAGGCAGGGCCTGTGCAGCAGCGACATAGCACATTTTCAAAACTACCTCTTATACGCCCTCTAGCTTCAACAAATCAACACCATAGAACTATAGGCCACTCCAAAATCATTGCAATGTCCATAAATTCATCATAAACACCTCATAACTCCCATCATGCATCAAACCTTCCAAAAAATTAAATTCACAAATCGAATTTCAAAAAATCTCATAATTTTGTCAGCAAGAAATTGTGGAAAATGGGTCTCCAAGTCCCACCTTTACTTCCAAAACAGTGATACATGTGCATAAAATGAGATTTTTTTTTTTTCTTTGGCCCGTTATAGACACAAAATTCCTTCATTTTTTGAAAACTCACTTCCATCTGTTAGAAACGTATGCCAAAAAATAATGACTAAAACAGGAGGAAAATGCAAAATTTTAGTTTTTGAAAAATAGGCCTCCAAAAACGTTTAATATCTCCAAAATAATAAGACCTGTGAAGAAACTGAAGGAGGCTTTTATTATTTTTCCCATTCTTGGAAAAATATTCTTTCATTTTTTCTAAATTAGTTTCCATTTGGTCAGAAACCTCTTTTGAAAATGATCGTTAAAACAGTCAATTTTTGTGCAGCAAATTCCCACAATGAGTTTGACCTGGTTTCTTGCCAACTGCTAACCGGAGATCAACCTGTGGTTGCCTGCATGGATGGTATGTCTGGCGATTACACAGTGAATTTAAATTTCATAAGATTGAGGTGGAATAATGATTTTAATTACCCCTTGTTCTTTGTCTTGTTGTGTGGTGTCATACAATGCCTTCTTTGAAAAATATGATGTTTTGTGTGAGATAATCATTAGAAGGCTTGATTGGAATAGGGCATGAAGTGGTGGGAGGATTATATTGGTAGTGTCATATATGATATGCAATCATAGATTTTGGGGATGAATATGGAATGGTAGTTATGATAGTTATATTTTTTAGGAGTGAAGAATGAATAGAGGCATAGGGGAATAGGATAAGGGCATAAAACATAGGGAATGGGAAATCCAGAGTGTAGACTGTAGGTTGTAACATTTGGGAAAATGAATAGGCTAGGATGGGAAAAGAAAAGTGGTATTTTCAATAGATGTCTTTATTTTTAGTGGTGATACTTTCAATTGTCTCTGACTTATGTAAATCTCATGACAAACCCACTATTGACACCTAACTCATGACTCAGTTATTCCAGACTTTGACAAATTTTCCCAATAACTCACAAAAACTTCATGTTTTCAGCCAGACCTCTTTATTACTACACCCGTGGAAATATTTTGGATAGTGACATTCAAAGTTATGATATCATCTATGACATTAAGTTCAACTTTATTCAACTAACCGTTGAGTCATTTGGAGACATTTGACAAATGAAAACATACTGACCCTAATAGGGAATAATTGGTTGGTAATAGGTTGTATCAGATTTAATCTTAGATAAGTGATAGGTGTAATGCAGGTTATATGACATATTCTTCTAGGAAAGGTTATGACAGATGCACATATTTATTACAGGAAAATTGGTCATAGGTAGGTGGCAAGTATATAACAAGTTGTTGTAGTTAGGAAACAAGTACATTACAGATTGTAATAGAGTGTTATAGGTAGATTTTTCCATTAAATGATTTCTTATAGGTTTATGAGATACTTGTCATAGGTTGATGACAAGTTTAGTATATGTTTTATAACATGTTTATACACAAGTTTCCACAGGTTTGTCACAAGTTAGTGATAGATTAATGATAAGTTATCCAGGATTTGTTACAGGTGGGTGACAAGGTCATAATAGGCTTTTAACTAGTGTATCACATAATGGTAACACATTGCAGCAAGTCTACAATAGGACTTCTAACAAGGTTTGTATACATGTCGTAACAGGTCTCTTGATGAGCCTTAAAAGGTATACAACATCATTGTCACCAAGACATACTAGGTATTATTGCAGGACTATTGACAGGTTATGACAGGTTTCATGACAGGTCATTACAAGTGTTATGACAAGAATAACATGCTACTATTTATGAAAATTGATGTATGTAAATTACAGGACTAAATGATGTAGTACAGGTTGTAACAATTTATAACAGATTTGGTACAATTTTGGCAACAGAGTTGAATAAAGATCAACTAGAAGTTCAAGCTCTAATTAATCACCACACTAAAAGAAAATAGGTAGCTTAGGAAGGATTTGTAGAGACAATCACTTGAACTTGAATAAAAGCGCGAACAATTAGAGAAAGGAGAAACTTAAAATTATTTTGACAGAGATGAAAACACAAATGTTTACAGAGGATAGAATTTTTGGAGAGTGAGCTACAAGAGAATAACAATGAAATGTATAGTCTACAGGACATGAACCAGTAAGAGCGATGTAAGGAGAGAAGATAAGAACATATATTTGTCTACAAAAAAATTGTATGCAGGGACAATGCTTGTGATTTAAGCATTTGAAAGCCAACTTGATTTTTCCTCTTTATATTATATGAAATCTCATTTTGCATAATTGTTTTTCTTTATCTTGACTATATGTGACACTTGATTGTTGGTTTCCCTTGTTGAAAAGTGAAAATATTTATATGCATGTGTGTGTGTGTGTGTGTATATATATGAGGATTGATAGTAGTTGACATTGATGCTATTTGTTCGATGTCTTTTAGGTGAAATAATATTGGCGATGTAGATATTCCATGCTTGACAACTTGGGGCAAGGACCTTTAGATATTTTTGATGTGCGGATGGAAATAAAAACGTAGAGGGCACCCCATGATGAAGCAATATATAAAGACATGGATTTTTCCCAACAGGTTCAGCTTATGGGCATCATATGCACTGAGGACAATGCATAAAATAAGGGGAGAAGGAATGTAATACCCCCACCCATTTATGATTTAAATGGATGTACTTGATATTAGACTCGTAAGCTAGATGTATATCTCGGGTTTGTGTTCCTATGTGTTTATGATATGTGATCTATGTGCCCATATGGATATGTTAGATATTATGGGGCCAGTGTGCCTAGGCATATGTGCCAGCATTGATTAAGTGGTTGGAGGGCTAAGATTGTGATATAATGTAAATTGTAAACATTTTAATAATAATAAAAATCCTATTTGTAGATCCCACTCCACGCAAGAGTATGGATGACCCTACATATCCACAGTGACAGGCAACGTTGCGTTGGAAACAAATGTTGGTGAAAAGGGAACCCAGGACCCATGTGGCTTCAAGAGTGCCACATGGAAGAGAAAGAGCTGTGCAGTGAGAAAAGTATGTGTGTGTATGTGGTTGTGTGTACTTACCACTAGCACTGGGGATGATTAAGGATGACTCATTATCGCTATCATGGTTTTAGACTTCCTATTTTGGTCTTAAGGTTCCACTTGGGCGTAGGTTCAAGGGAAATAGATGAGACATTCTTGGTTGGTCATAAGATGCCACTTGGGCATAAGTTCAAGGGAAGCAGCTAAGATGCTCCTAGTTGGCTGTAAGGCATCTTTTTGGCACATGTTCGAGGGAAGTAGAGTTGTGTCAGTTTGATGGCCTGAAGGGTGCCTAAAGCCTTAGAGCGACATGGCTATGGGTTGTCACCTTGGAAGTTAGCCTGGAGGGTGCCTGGATCCCTAGAAAACATGATCATTAGTTTGGAACCTTGGCCATGGACATATAGTTATGATCGGTTACTATTTCCCATGGAGTTGTAGCCTCGGCTCGAGGGCGACTCGTGGTTGAAATTGACTAACCGCATGGTGTATGGCAAGGTAGAATGTGGAGAGCCTGAAGATTTTATTCAATAAGTGCTAAAAAAAATAGTATTGAAGTAGTGGATAGGTAGATTCCCAACCTTCCCTTACTTCAATTTAATTTACTTCTTTATTGTCAAGAATTATATGGAAAAGAAAGAGAAAAAAAAGGTAGAAAAAAGGAGAAAAGGAGATAAAAAGAAAAATATATATAAGAGAAAGAAAAAAATAATAAATGTTAAAATGTTAAAACCATCCCTCTGTTACATTTAAACTTGAATCCTATTTAAAATCCAATTACCTAGCAGTGAGGGTTCCCTTTAATTACTTCAAATTTCTCCATTTATTCATCTTTTTTTCTTTAATGATAATTGTTTTCTCTCAGTTGGAGGGGTCAAATCCAAGAACCAATTTAGTAGAATGACCTTTTTTTGCAAGTGAGGGTTAAAGGATAATTCAAATATCCCTCTCTTTTCAAAGGATTAGAAACTTCATCAACATATCCTCTTCAATAGGTATTCCCAAGACCATTCAAAAGCATCTAAGATCTGAACCCATCAAAAGAAATTTTGAAGACAACCATGGCATTTAAATCACTTAATTTTTTGTCATTAGGATCACCGGATGAAGGCTTGCATTCATGAATTGTGTTCTAAATATGAAAAAATCCTAAAAATTGATGAAAAGTATCTTCTAAATGCATTTATATCATCATTTAAGCAAGTCTACCAGCAGTTACCAAAACTCTATAGTAGTCACCAGATTTCCTATAACGTGATTTGTTATTTATTTTATAGTCTAAGTTTATCCTTGATGTAATGAAGCCCCAATTATATGGTAATAGTTTCCCAAGTAGTTCATGACCCTCGACTCCATCTCTTTAGGTGATTTTTCTTCTTCAACAACAAAGATATTTGTTCTAAATCCAACATCAAGAGTCAGCATCACTCAAATTTCTCTTAGCAGTAGCTAGCATCAACATTCTTATAATACAATGAACAAGTTCTTCTAGTCAATTTTTCTTCTTCCTAATCTATATCCATCCATTGACCATCACATTTGGAGTACCAAATTGAATCCCAACTTAGGTAACACATGGTAAATGTAAAATCTCAAACTCTTCGACTTATTCAAAGCTATGGGAAATCATTTTTCGAGATGATACGTTGTGTAACCACCCACATTATGTTTCAATTTAATCCTCATACATTTCCATCATATAAGAGTTATGCCCCCATCCTTTATACATGACTTAATAACCACATTTTAACATTATAAGGACTTTTTGTCTATAACTCCCTCACCTTTCCATGTTATGATTACCACCTGAGTTCGCCTTGTACTCAACACCCCTCCTTACTAACTTACCTTCACTATAATAGTCTTTACATTTCCTCAAACCATATTAACATAAATAAGGGATGTATGACTAGAGTGTAACCTACCTTCATATATTCCTCTACCCTTTGTGCATTCACCCAATTGATAGCAATAGCCATTATGAGCAATAATCACCTGAAATTTGAGGTTTGTGGACATGTACTTATGAACATCACTCTTGAAAAGTAGGTATGATGTTAAATCATAGCGGAGGACTATTCTTTATCTTTGTGGAGGTAGTTGAGTTACAAGGTGTTTTTTCATAGGGAGTTAAAGGGTGTTACAAAAAAAAAATTACTCATAAAGGGGGCCTTATTAGCTTTTTGGACTACCCTAAAAATGTTTTCACCTAGCTATGAGAACATTGTCTCCTAACCCCTTAGAGATGCTCCATGGACATATGGATGGCTCAATTTGGGTAGATTTTTTACCTTATTAAGAGTGTTTCCATTGTAAAAGGTTGTTGTCACGATCAATATGATGAATACCTCATTGGGAGAACACAATGGAGTCATCAATGTCTTAATCATGGGAGGTACTTAACTTAGAGCACCCTATGATATACACCTTGGAGGTTGGAGACATGACTTGAGGATACCTAGGTTGAGAAGCATACTTCATGGAGGTTTATGATGGACCTAAACACATGCTTATGAGGGGCATTGGAGCTTTATGAACACATTGGCACACATGTTATTAGCATCAACACATGCAAGAGTAGCATTAGCCACATGAGAGGGAATGTGGCAGCAAATTAGACGAGCCCCTTCCATGAAGACACTTAAATATAACACCATTGTGAAGGAGAGAGCATTGGACAACTTGTTAGAGAGTACATCATTTTGGAGGAGGGGCGTTGAGCCCAAGAATGATTATGTTTGGATAGTGTTTCACTTTTGGTGTTGGATAAACACTAGTTTGGCACATGTATATCCTTGTATTATATAATAATCCCTGTGGGGTTGGTTTATTAGTTACTTGTATTATGTCATTCTTTTATGTTAACCTCCCTTAATTATTGCATATATGTGAGAGGAGATAACTCTTTTATTCATTATCGAGTTTGCATTATATCCTTTGCATTGTCTTGGAGAAGTATTATAGAGATAAAAACCAATGGTTCATATGGAAACACTAAGAGTACGTTGTTAGGGTTTAGAAGGACACTCCAGGAGAAGACAATAGGGAAATTTTGAGGCAATAAATGGGACTCAAAACAAAAACATGTAATATCAAAATCAAATTTAAAAGAATTAATAGGATTTAAGATGATGATAACATCTCCAACTTTAAATATTCTTGAAGGTAAAAGAAAACTACATTTTTAAATCACATTTTTTACTCATCCCTTTATAGACTTACTCAAATGTAAGTGTGGGGAATAAACACATTTTCTCATTTATTTTCAATTTATCTCGATGTGCATCTACCCAAAAGTATGCAATGCAGGCACTCATTGGATGCGGAATGAAGCACTTATTTTCATGTACTTTTAGTTTACCTCGGCGTAGCTCTAACCAAAAGTATAAAGAGTGGATATTGGAATGTTAAACTTAATTCCACATCCAACAAGTGTCTACACTTGACATTTTAGTGAAACCTATATGGACATAAGTCAAAATACAATTAAAAAATTATAGTTTTATTTCATTTCCTTTAAAAATTCATGGTTATTTTTTTATTATTTTCCCCATGAGGCCTATTTTAGATCTCAAAATTTCCCTAATGCAAAGGAAAGAGAGATATGTTTTGTATGTTCATACAAAGATTGATAATGTGATGTTAGGGTTTTCTCTAGCGATGTTAAAGCTTATGTTATGCACTTAAACCCTAGATAACCTAGACAACAACATGATGTTGGAGATAATGATGGTTCTTATGGTTCTTGTTGTAGCTCTAGACTTTCTACCCTAGTAGAAGACATGGATATTAGAGCTAATGCTTTCTATGATTTTGGATCCTTGTTATTGTGGATGTTAAGGCTTAATGTAAGATCAACGATAGATAAACTTGATTACTCTTAAGCTTGTTATAATTATTTTCTTGGAAGAAAAGACTATTGTGTTATTCTTAATCTTTCATGGAAGTCTTAGTGCTTGTGATGATGCAATACTTCAAAACCCAAGGTTTGAGAATTCAAATCCTATGATGGACATGTAGACTTGGAGGCATAGTTTTCTTTCCATGTACTTGTGTGATAAAACATGATTAAGGTTTACAAATCCTATGGAAGACAATAGTGCCAGTGTGGATAAGTTGTGTGATAGAAGCTTGTTGTTGAAGGTAAGGAAGATTGGCTAGTGTTGATGCTAGCTTACTGTGGATCTAAGGTGGTGACTGGAGTTCCTGATTTTCCTAGCTATGATTTTGTAGAGCTTGAACAATTGTTCCTGTATTGCGATAAATTTGTGGCATGTACATCTACTTCATTCACATCCATACATATGTACATATAATTTCTATTTGTGTTTATGAATTTTCTATCTGTCCAAAAATTCTACAATTTCAAATTTGATTTTTAGTGTGCATTCTTCTTAATTGAATAATTTCCAATACTTGTTATTCACCTATATTAGACACAATTAAACCCTAAAAGGGTTAATTGATTTAGCATGCATGTTGAAGATAATAGCACAAATTCACTGTTGTAATTATGTAGAGATTAAAGTAATTTCAAATATGCCTAACACTTGAGAAACTTGTTGGCATATAGTTGATATATTTTTCCTTAGACTTCCTAGTGTGCTTATTTGAAGTGAGATGAAATTATTGGTTTAGATAAACCATGATGTTGAATTTCCCACAAATTGTGATGTGAAATTTATACAATTACAATAAAAATCATTAAAAAAACACATAAATTTATGAAAATTCAATATCAAAATATTTCCTATATTAGTTTTCGTTATGAGTGACAAGATTACAATCTTCCCCAATTTATACCTACAAATTTAATGTTAAGAAGTGACTAGGTTCACATAAGGCAATTACAAGATTTGAAATTCTCTCTAACAAAGGCCCTTAAGATTCCAAAAAAATCTTTGTAAACCATCAACGATTGTGAAGTATATATACCATATTATCTTTACACATATCAATATATGTAATACCTATGGAATATGTGGTGGGATATACACCATACAACTTAAGATATCCCACCTACTGATGGTGGTGGAGCCGCCAACATTTAGGGGATCACCCCAGTATGAAGTCCCAACTAGACCTCACACCGTTTTGTGTGGGATTCCCATTTGCCTCAACTCTTGCTTGTAAGCACAGGAGAGTGGTTTTCTTTGTCTTTGAGAAGTGAGGTCTACATGCTTGGTGAGTGTAAGTGTACTTGTGTCAATGGTTGTTTCACTATGAGGGGAAGAAGGTGAAGGTGAGTTCCAAGTTGAAAGGGATCAATCCCAACTCGGCAAGGAATACACAACACAAAAGGACATACATAGCTTTCAACGAATTTGTCCACTTGGATGTGGCAATCACAACATACAAGGTAAGATAACACGTACAACACTCACGAGTCAGTCTGAACGAATGCAACAGTTGTTACAGCAAGGTTCATGTGAAAGTTTTGTATGATGTCCGGAAGAGCAGTAAACATGGATGCGACAACATTAACAACATATACAACACATTTCAATTAATAGATTATGCATTCCAACAAATGAATTAGTTCAGATGTAGAACACACGTTAAAGCAACATGCATTACAAGTGTTAAAGATCAGTCTTACAAAAAATACAATACATGTGTGAAAATGTGTTGGCATGTTAACATGCTTATGAATTAAGTGAAAATTCCTGTTAGTGCCTAAATATACCTCAGGCTGAAGGAAGGCAGGTCTAGGGTAACATCAAACCATGCTTAACCTGGTAGCTAGCCCTACCAGGTCGGGAGAGGGCTCTTTCCTTGTCAATCTCAATTAGGATATTGGCAACTAGGGCTTGAGATGACTGAATTGAATGCTGATTTTAGGCTAGGTATAGTAGCTCTAGGGGTTTTGTTTGATTTTTAGGTTTTGGTTGTTGGATCAATTGGAGAAGGCAGATTGGGTCTAGAAAATCAACTCAGGGATACAGTCATGTTCTGTGGGGCGAGGTAGACAAGGGTTTATGTACTAGAAATGGATTAATATGGTAGCTTAAGACCGTTGAGGAGTTGAGGAGAGCATAAAGAAATTATGAATCTTCTTCAAACAGTTGGAAACATTGAAAACTAAATGCATTCCCAAGACAAAGCATTGTAACTTAGTTTATTTTGTCTATTCACCTTGATTCATTTAGTCTAGAAGAGAGAAAGAGGTGTGGATACATATAAAACATTAGAAAAACTCATTACAAAGAAGAAACAATACATAAACTCACTGTCGTAAGAACCCCACAAAAATAGCTGTGAAACCTGATTTTATTCCTTGCCAAACTGCTAATACAAATGTTCAATGAGAGCCAACACTTCTGCCAAAGTCCAACCTTTACAAATGAATCAAAAAGTACATGATATAGGCAAGGAAACTACTCAAGCTAGCTATCAGGGTTGAATCCATGAGAAGAGGGGTGGTTTCAACCATATCTAAACTAAGAACAAGAATATAGGGAATGGAAGAGCTTGCCTCTAAAACCAAGGAAACCAATTCATTATAGCTCAAAACCACTTGGAACTTGATGTATCTACCTTATGAAGTGATTTTCAACCACGTTTACATCAAATTAATCATTTACCATGCTTACATTTACCAAGAAATGAGGAAGAAGTGATCTCCCAAGAAAACTAGGAAAAAACTGGAAAATCAGGCAAAATTGGCAAAATCCATTTAATGTGCAACGCTTTTTCTAGGCCAAGTTTGGAAGGCTTAACGGAATCCAAATCAGGTGCAAGATAGCTCACTGGAAAGCTTGTCGAGTATAATTTCTAGAACAACTTGAATTTCTGAAAGTTTTAGTCCATTTTCCCCTCCAAAAATTGATTCTCCCAAGATTGCTTCCTATGTGGCAAAAAAGTGGCAGAGATGGCACTTTTTGGGTGTTTTTTGCCCTTTTGGAGACCTAGAACTTGTCCAAAATTCCTCGCCATTTCTGAGCTTTCATATTTTTCCATTATAATTCCAAAAATGTAAACCATTTTCCAATTGGATGCCCCCAATAAAAGTATAGCACCAATGGCGCTATGCACCTATTGGAAAAAACTGTTTTTTCCAATTCAAAAATGACAAAATTTTCTGCAAATTTCTTGAAATTTGGCATGAAGGATCCTTGCTAGGTGCTTTGATGGTCCAATTATGCTTAAGCCAAGATCTTGAGTTTATATTGCTCTTTCTTGTTCCTCAAGACTCTTCTTAGTTTGGCTTTTAGCCTCTTTGTCCTTGTATTAAAAATCTTGTTCCAGGTTAGGTAGTGATAGGCTAAGTGACGAAGCATTTTCTTCTCTTTGTTTGCCTTCTCAAGAAACCTCTCCAAGTGCATGTTCATCTTTTCCAACCAAGACTCCTTGTCATTCTCTATATCTTTTTCAATGGAGGTCAACTTGACCTTTGCCTTCTTGGCCCTTTGTCGGTTTTCTTTGATGATTTGCAGCTCCATGAGGTCTTGTTTGTTGGTAAGATGCTTATTTTCTTGCTCAAGGTCTCAGTATCTTTGACCTCCTGCTGTCCTAAAGGTCCTCCTTCCTCCTGACACATTAATGAAAATATCTTAGGTCCCTCTCCACAGGTTTTAATGATGTAGTGGCTGATGAGGAATGAAGGGATGAGGTGGGGACAAGATGAGTATGAAGAGATTTTAAAAGAAAAGATGAGTGAGGTGTATGGGGATGGTGAGTGCTTGAGGGAGTGAAGGTTTTGAGGTTTTAGGGAATGAGGGGAGTGAATAGGGTTTTAGGATGTAGGATAAGGGTTTGATAGGGAAGTAGGCGTAGTGAAGATGTAGGATTTGGGAGTTAGGGTTTGGGAATAGTGTATAGGGCTAGGGTTTTATATGGAGGGTAGGTTTTTGGTAAATGAGCTCTAATGAATTAGGGATAGGGGAGGGGACTTAGGAAAGTAGGTGAAAAATGGAATAGGAGAGCAACAATAGATGTTTTACAACTTATGATAGGTGATTTAGTGATCAATTTAGGGTTTTGAGAAGAAATTCAAAGACAACTAGGGTTTGCTTTAGATGACACCACACAACTCAATAAACCAAGCAACAAATGTTCTTCAGCAAGTTGGATGAATATAATTACTTGCAAGAATAATTAAATACGTCTAGAGGTGTTTTGATGACAAATTTGAGGTGTTTTCAACAGGTGGGCAACGCCAGTGTAATTTTACACTGGAAAACTGCCACAAGTGCGCAATGCCAATTTAATGCACAGTGTCGTTTTGTAGCCCCGTTTTGAAGGCCTTCTTGGTGTCCAAATTCGACGTGTGGTAGCTTTTTGGAAATATTATCGAGTCTACTTTCTAGAAAATCTTGAATTATTCAATATGGAGGTCATTTGCCTTGTCAAAAGTCAAATCTCCCAAGACTAGTCAAAATGTGCAAAATGAGGCTGCCTAAATGCAGAGTGTTGTTGCACTCAACTTTTGAAGGTCATTCTAAACTCCAAATTGAGCTCATGATAGCGCATTGGAAATATATTTGTGTCTAGTTATCATTGGACTCATCAAGAAATTCATTTGGCCAACCAAGCTAGGAGAAATCTTGATTTTCCCAAGGTGGCTTCAAAGGTGCATTAACTCTCATGGGGCAACTTGTACTTTGAAATTTCTCTAAAACCGTGACACCTGGTAAAAAGTGAAGGAGGTTTTTCTTCCTTGGCCTGTTATGGAAAAAAACATCTCTCATTTTTCCAAATTCATTTTTTCTTGCTCAGAAACATCATTTGAGTAAAACCTATCCCGATGTGTGGAACAGGGGATTTATCGAAATGAAGTGAAATGAAGGGGATAAGGGGCTTCTAAATTCTTGAGAAAATTTTGGAAAGTAGAGAGGGATGTTAGGAAGTAAGGGAAAGTGGAATTTCAAATATTGAGTGAGGGGAAGAGGTCCAAAAGGGCAAAACACGGGCCTAGCCTAGAAAATTGTCAAATTGTAGCAAGAAGCTAGGGTTTGTGGGAAAATGATGAATTTGAAAGATATCAGTGAGGGGAAGTACTTAAGAAGGTACATTAAGGATAGGGGAAGGCATATGAACATCAGGATACAATTTTTGTTGCTGATTTGACCATCCAAGAGAAATTACCTTCAAAACCCTAGGAGAGGGAAATTAACCTTACCTAGGCACAACTAAAGCATGAACAAGGTGTAAAATGATCCACTGGAACCTGAAATGATGATGAAAACTCTCTAAATGATGGTACACTCATCTGAATGGTGACATGGACCGACATTTGGACAACTTTGAGAGAAGTGAAAATAAATCCTAGACCTAATACCTAGTGATCAAATTTTACTTGAAAACTCACTGAAATGACAAAATTTGACTTTGAAACCATAAGACCACTTTGTAAGAGCATATTTGATCACAAGTGGAAGGCTTCAAAGACTGACATTAACAGTTCCAAGAAACATCGTTACACCATACATAACTAACCTCGTCAACGGGGTGTTGGAGCCACTACTTACTCCTCAAAGAAAATATTATAGACTCTCTTAGCTATGTGAGAGGAGATGAGGTGAAAAAGTCCTTTACATGTACAAATGAGGGGGTATTTAGAGCCAAGGGTGAAACTACCTTGTGGTTGTTCAACTACCCTCATGACCATTTGACTTTCATGACGTTTCGACTTACATGACTCTTTGTTCAACAGTGGGTCTTTTGGAATTCCACATCACATTACATTGATTGACAACAAGCCCATAATGGACATGTGGGCATCATGACTTATGACATGACAATGTTGATACATTCGTTTTGTTGTTGGAGTGCATATGGAGCTATAGTGCTCTTGCGTGATGGATGTCTTCATGGTGTATCATAGCTTCACCTCCACATGGTGAAGTGCGCGGAGTCCTCGATGGTCCTTAGTTCGCTTGATGAAGATTTAGCATGTCATTCTTTCTTGCATGCTAGAAAACTTGATAGGCTCATCTGTTCGCGAAGGTGAATGTTCATCACATTCATCCACTTTGCATGCTTCATTCATTTATCTATTGGTGAGCCTATCATTCTACATGTGCTCCCTTCGTTCATCTCATTCATTGTCTTTCCATGTTTATGTTGGGTGTGGAGCCTGATTATCTTATGTATTCAAAGGTTTCAATTGGATGTATACCCCAAGAAGCCTATACACCCCTCCACACAGGAGGGTGCGGGGGGGACTTGTCCCTCCCCCCTGCAGGGGTTCGGGGGGCCTAATCCCCCCCAGTTGGGGGGTCTGGGGGCCATTGGTCCCCCGACGAGGGTTCGGGGGCAGCGTCCCCGAAGCTAAAAATAGATGTAAAATTTCCTTGTAAAAGTCTAGTAATTTCTAGTCAATCTGGGTCGTTCGTTAGGCGGATGATCTGACTGTAGAAGTTATGTTTAACTTAGGGTTTTTTTCCCTAGAAGGCAACCCCTCACTATATATGAGAGAATTGTATTGCATCTATGTATATCTGTATTCTGAGTGAGGAAGAGAGAGGAGATTGAGAGTGAAGAGGGTGTTTCAGTGGACCTGTTGTAGGTTGTATCTCTTCAATTTGCTGGATAATATAAAAAGAAGGACTGGATGTGGACGTAGCCCAAACTAGGTGAACCACGTATATCTTTGTCTCTCTTATTTTATGTGTTTTCTATGTTTATATTTCTGCAATATTTTATGTGTTCGATTGCTCTGTAATATATAATTTTATAATAGTTTGTTGGTGTACCTGTACCTGAAGTCACTCATGATGAGACGACATCAAATCCAAAACCTCCTAGTCTACCATGACAAATGATCATTTCGGATGCAGGTGACCGGGAGAGGTAGCAACATTGTGAAGCAGGATGATGGCTCTGGGCACTACTGATGAAAATTGTGCAAGAGTCACTGAGTAATGGAGACAGTAAATCTGAGACGACAGCAATTGTCTCCGAGATCTTGCACGGTTAAGAGGCAAACTTGCGCAAATTTTGGGAAGAACAGTCCAGGCTGCTGGAAGGCAAGGCAAGCATGCTCTGCGCATTTTTCAAAATGAATGGAAAGTGAGGCTAGACCATATTTGCATAATTTTCCAGAGGAATGGGTTGGGCTGCATGAAGGGTCAGTAGGCAGGGATTGCGGAGTTGTTTGGGGGAACTGCCCGGGAGACTGGCAGCCAAAACTGCGCAATTCCTAGAGGGAATTGGCAGTTGGCTGCTGGGGTCACTCGAAGCCAAAACTATGCAATTCCTAGAGGGAACTGGCAGTTGGTTGCTGGGCTCACTGGCAGCCAAAACTGTGTAATTCCTAGAGGGAACTGACAGTTGGTTGCTTAGTCACTGGAAGTAGAAACTACACAATTCCTGGAGGGAACTGGCAGTCTGTTGATAGGAGTTGCTAGCTAGGAAACTACATTGAGGCTGGGAGGCCGGCCTGTTGATCATATCTGCGCAATTTTTGAGCTAAGATGACTAATGGGAAGCGAAAGGCCTACTCATGAGCATTATGCAACTTCTGAGATGAATAGTCGGTCGATTGTCGGGGTGATTGACTGGGAAAATTGTGCAATTTTCTGAGGGAGACGGGGATGGGCACTTGGTGTCTATCTAGCCTGTCTATCCAATTTCCTCAATCAGTTGAGCAGGTGAGGTTAATGGCCTCTTCACAATTTTTGAGGGGAGTCAGTCCTGGGGTCACTGACAGGTTTGACTATCTGGGTGGCCAGCATGAGAGTTGACTGGATTGTTTGTGGGAAGCATCGCTTGAAAAGACTAGCTTGGTGCTTCTGCACTATTCTGGTTGACATTTTATGGAGGGGTGATGGTCCATCTGTCAGAGGGGAGTCTGGTCATCAAAACTTTCAGCAAAAATGGCTAAGTGTTTGAACAATTGAAAGCTGCATAGGTGATCATACGAACACACACTTGCATGACTTGACGAGGAAATGACCAAACCATCGAGACACACATGTTCAACTTGACTAACCTATGGTGTAAGTGGAAAGCGTGACACTCGTGATTGATCATTCATTGATCGAGATGACACTTGCATGACAGTGAATGTGACTCTGTGTGTGAGTGCGAAAGATGATTTCATAACGAACACAACAAGCACATACGAAGCAAAGACTTTGAGCATAACCAGAACATGGTCGCAAGCATGACTTAAACGTCAGCATGCAAAGACTTGAATGTAATGAACAAGCAAAGTGGATGTAAAGACTCACACGAGCTCACGGAGTGAGCCTGAGTGTGTACAATCATCAAGTGAAACTCTTCATGGAGGCTTTGAAATTGGTGCAAGAAAAAGTTTTGGAGGGTGGTTATAGCCACTACAACACCACCATATTCCAATTATTAAGATGATGAAAAATGTATATTCCATAGAGTATTCTAATTATCAAGTTATATCCATGAATAACTACATATTATTTTCCATTAACTACAGGTACACTATTTTCCTTAGCTACAGAATAATTTGTTGATTTTTAAGTGCAATTTAGACAAACACAAATTTTCTACTAGATAATTACTTCCAATCATACAATTATATATTTAGCACATTCCATGTCATTAATAAATTACACTTCAGAAAATTCCAGTCTTAAATACAGTAGGAAAGTAGAGATCACAGTAAAAAAATGATGCACAAGAGAGACAGAAATTAATTCTTAGAAAACCCTTAATCAAGTAAAAACCCAAAAAATTTGTTCTTATGAGAAATTGTCCAATTCAATCAAAATGTACATCTGATTTTCTAGTCAAAATATCATCCCATTGGCCATACCATATTCCAAATCAAACCAAGCCAAAAGAGAGAGAAAGTCAAACTTTTTCTCACATGTCAAGTCTAGTCAAAGAGGCCGAAATTTAGCCTTTTGTTGCTCTTGGTCAACTAGGCTCAAAGGGGTCAAATTTCAACCCTACTCCATAGAAATTTTCAGTCAACACAACCCAAAAAATAGTCAAATTCAATGTTGGTGAAACATAAGTAGACTAGGTCAAATTTTGCTTGTCAAAGTATCTTCTTCCTCCTTTGCATGTGTGATTCTTGAGTAGATATGAATTGGTCATAATATTCCAAAATGAGGAGGTTGAAATGTCAATTTATATGTGTCTGATCATGTAGGTTTTGACCAAGGGTCAAACCCCTTCAATTGGTCGGGTTGACCTAATAGTTTTGGAGCCTACATGAACAATAAAATAATAATTTATTTTCTTTTGACTTTGTTACTTAAATACCGACCACAGTTACAATATTTAAACACTTCCTCTTAGAAAAGGAGGTATTTATCCTCAACTTCCACAAATGTACATATGATGAATAAATTTTCTCCATTCCAAGAAAACGCTTGAAAGAGCTCAGCAATGTTGACGAGTCCATCCACTATATGTGTAAATCATCATGCATTAGCATCATGCAAAGGATCTAATTACCCACTAATCACATATCCTTTGTAAGGGATCTAGTCATCCATAAGCCAAATATCCTTTTAATAGTGAAGTACCCCCTGACACAAGACTAATCCTTGAATCACCAATCTACAAAGTCATCACTTGAAATCATGCTAGGATCCCCATGATCCATGGTGAAACCATGGGCCCATTTACCATTCCCACTTGTCGTCACATATCACAGAATGGTAAAACTACTTGTCTGATGTTATGAGGTACTCACCCAACCCACTAGCCAAGTAACCCTTGGAAAAATGGTCAGGTAACCCTTGACTGAGGGAGCACTCAAGGCCTTGATGCAGATTGGGCCAATCTCCCTAGCCACATTACATGGCCCCCAATCACTACCCACGACCTAGTCAATATCCTTAACAGAGGGAGAATCTCTTCCCCTTGATGCTACAACACCAACACTCCCTCTAAATCAGATAATCATTCTCAACTACTCCAAGCTTTTCCCTAAAGTTGAAAAACTTCATTCACGAATGAAACCCTTTTGAGAATGTTACAAATTGTCAGCTTATGCATGATGGCTTGTTACACCCCCCTCACAGGTTGTTTCTCCAAACTTGGTCTAGCTGCAGGTTAAACAACTCCCTCAAGAAATTGCACAATTCTGGAGGGGAACCAAACTTCCCTCCAAAAATTGTGCAATTTTGTCTGGCAGCGTGCTAGGCTCTAGAATTGCGTAAATCTGCCTGTCAACCTTCACTGGAAAAATTTCATAATTCCTCCTAACAGGACTGCTCAGCCCAGAAATTACACAATTATGGGCAGCATTCAGCTACTCAACCTAGAAATTTCACAATCCTTTTGGGAAGTCAGCCCAGCTCCCTCCCAAAAATGCGCAAATTTTCCCCTCAGTTGAGTAGGCTATTGCATATGCCATTGAGTTGACTGCTTCCACCCGGGACTGGGAAAACTTAACTTGCATGCATGGGTTGATTTTTCCCAGAATAGCAAAAAGCATCCTCAGATTTTAGGGAGCTATTTTTAGCAGCTGGATGTTACATACAAAGATCGTTTTAGATTCTTTCCTCCAAATGTCAGTTTTTCCTAGATTTGTGGCATGCACATCATGAGCCTCAAACTTATTTATTTGACTCTTTAGAGCTCACTTATTCACATCGATCTTCTAGCTCTAACATCCCATAGCACATCTAGGAGTCTTCAACACATCCAACTCAGTTACTCCTGGGTAAGTCGGCTTAACTTGTCTTTTGCAACATTTTTGTCACTTTCTGTGTTTTGGCTTGTGTGAGTGTTGTTTGCTTTATTTCTATGAATGCTTGTTGTCATTTACATGCATACTAGCTTGTACTAGTGTCATTTCAATTTTCATTAGCATCTCACTGTTGTCGCATGCATGAAACTATTTTGCACAAATGGTTGCCAATTCGGCAACTCGCTTCACCCACATGCATGTTGTTCCATTTTCTGAATCTTTCATTCATTGTTTGCATGCATGATCATTCACTCATGCTCACACTTAGTATCACCATGCAATCACATTCACATTTACTTTCAGTTTCTCATCAACGAGTTTGGGTAGCCTTGGCCCAGACTCTGCCTCACCAAGACAGCATTGTGCAATCCTGAGGAGGAAGGCTCTATCTTACCCTCAGGAAATGCGCATTTTTTTCCAGTGACTGTACTCTAGTCTTGCATTTTGCAATTCTAAGGACAATGATTGTTGGCCCAAAAAATTGTGCAATGCAGTCACTAGCCTGCAACCATTGCCAGCTAAAATTGTGGATTGCGCAATTCCAGTGACCAGCAGGCTAGCCTAGATTGCACATTATGCAATTCCAATAGCCAGTTAGCCTCTCCAAATAGCCCAAACTACCTTTTGTACAGTTCTGGAAGTCAGTGTCGTAGCCTCCCAAGAAAAATTACATAATCCTTACCAATCAATCCCCGGGTATGTTGCATGTCATACCTCAGTTTTCTTTGGTTGTAGCTCACGGATTTCTTGCCATGCATGTCACTTTGTCTCCAAATCTAGTAGGTGTTCATCTACCTCTTAGTAGGTCGGGATCAATGGTCTCCAAGAGAGCAAGATCAAAGGACACTGACGTAAGTGCAACTGGATCAACAGTTGAGCATGTGTCTACAATTCTGTCGATCTATGAAGACACCAAGTTAATTGTAGACAAGGACATCAAGCTAAAATGGCAAGAGGTCAATGATGCATTTGTAGACAAATTTGGGGAAGACCTCAGAGACCTCCAAGTCTATGTGAACATCCACAAGTTCGGCTTGCACCAGATTGCATGCAGGTATCCTCTGCTCCCATGCGCGGACATGATACATTGGATCGTCTTGCGCACTGACCCTGAGACGATGACTTTGAGCAGTGTCAGCGGGATGGAGATTGCTACCTTCAGGGAACAAGATTATGAGAAGATGTATCATATGTTGAAGCCCATGATCACCATGGATACTCCCTTTAGCATTCCCAACAGCAATGCCAACTCCAGAGATTTACTAAGAACTGGGTGAAGGGGTAGCTAAATTCAGGATGACACCCAATCAGGTCTACAAGACGAACATACTGTGGAAGACGCATCAATACTTGGTCATCTTTGCATGTTGTCTGTATGGCCAAGAAAGCATGGAAACCTTCCCACAGAGTTGGGTGATCACATTGGACCAACTGGCCGGAGAAGGAAAAGCATGCAACTGGTCCGACATGTTGGCTCATCAACTAAAGGAATAGGTAACAAGGTCTCGATAGCCAGGAGTTCCCAGGCTTAAAGTGGGCATGGACATTGATGGAGAGCTCTATGAACACTTATTATAAGATGTTGTCTGAATGTATCTTTAGAGGAGTTATCACACAGTTGTCTAATCATTTTTTCACCCCAGTTTACACGATGATATTCAAACAAGATCCACCCTGCATGATGAAGGAAACAATGGAGGCACTGATTAACATGGCTGCTTGGTATGCCTCACCATATGGCACCTTCATACGGATGTATAGTTCAAAGAAGCCTCCGCATGTTCTGCCGAAGTTTTCCTTGGACAAACTCATCATGCAGGAAGTAGCATATCACATCTCAGCAGGGTTATCAGCTAGGTTGCACTGGAAGAAGAAGGCACCTTGGCTCGCTCTTCCATTGCAGATCAGGTTTTATGAGATACGGACTTTCAAGCATGCGGATATCGAAGTAGAGGAGATGAAGAAATATCCATTCGATACCCAAAGTTACAATCTATATGACCCACATTGTCTTGTGAAAGACCACTACATGAGGGTACAATTTAACTGGATCCATGGGGCATGTCATTGG
Organism: Pinus taeda; assembly: GCA_000404065.3. Classification (NCBI taxonomy): domain Eukaryota; kingdom Viridiplantae; phylum Streptophyta; class Pinopsida; order Pinales; family Pinaceae; genus Pinus; species Pinus taeda. The sequence continues at coordinate 696,634 of APFE030914165.1, forward strand.
GCGAAGGAAGACCCGTGGAGATATTTTTATAGCTCCTCTAGACTCAATGAACCGATCAGCCTCGTTGTGGAATGGATAGCAAAGCAGCATGAAGTAGCATCTCGAAGAGCACCAGAAGCAGCAGCAGTAGAGGTAAACATACCAATGCGTGACAAGGGCAAGAAGAATATTGTTGATAGCATGGAGGAAGAGAAAAGATGCAAGTTCCTAGCAGGCCCACTTGTGCAAAAAGCATCTTTGGAAATAGAGGCAAAGAGGAAACAGTTCGACAAGATAAATGCATGAAGGAAGAGAGAGAAATGGAGAATGGAGGAAATAGAGAAGGAGTTGCATGAGTTTAAGGAGCAACTCTGGAAGGAATAGGAGCTACGTAGACAAGAGAAGGAAGCGTAGCAGGAATAGGTACAACAGGGGGCACAGCTTGTGTAGATAGATGAAACTGTACCCTTACAGATAGTGGACTCCTCATAATAGTTGGAATCAAGTAGATAAGGTGAGCCATCACAGGAGCAAGATTTCATTTAGGAGATAGAGAAAGCACTTGAACAGATGGATACATATATGGAGCAATAGGATCAGAGCAAGACATCAACCTCATGCCCCATCACTAAGAGGTCGACCCACCAGCTTTACCATGTCCAGAAGAGGAGCAAGCCCCAAGTGACCAAGGAGACACTCCTTGGAGACAATCTAGAGAAGGAGATGCACAACATTTCATTCGACAAGTCTCAATGTAAAGTTGTGCAATCTCACATAGTGTCGACTCCAGATGATCTTAACTACGTAGTTTGAGGAATGAGTGATCGGGTCTGACATGCCCAAACATCCAACAGCATTGGTCGATGCTACAAGAGAATATGTTGAAGCCACTAGCTCGAGTGTTCGCTTCCTAATAGCTGAGAATGAGCAAGTGGCTAAGGAGCTACAGACGGCCAAGGAGGGAAGAGAATTGGTTACAGCATCCGCCCAGGAAGGTATTGTCCCTTGACACCATCATGCGGGTGTTGTATTCCAAGTTTGGTACCATGCATAAGGCAGTCGTCCATCTCAACAATTGGCAATAGTGATGTGCTAGAAGAGCATGTATCCTCTCGAACGTGAATGCTATTGTTGATTACATGCCAAAATGGACAAAGAGATACAAGGGAGCCCCGCTTCACTTGCCTAATATGCCGAAACCCAGAGCGGTCGAATTGAAGGCATGCATTCGAAGTCATATCCGGAACTATGAAGATCTCCCATAGCTCATCACTAGTCTAAAACCTTCCAATGCACGTGTATTCAAGAGTATGGATGTTTTTTTACATGCACATGTGATCCCATCTATTGGGACACTGACCTAGGTAAACACAAAGGCACAAGCCTGACTAGAGCTTGATGAGTTGATGTGCATATCCACCATCCCGGACTTGTCAATCAATGAAGACATCATGCACAAGTATGTTGTTGGTCTGGCCACACTAAAGACAATGATGCGCATGCTATTAGAAGAGTTGGACAGAGGGACCCAACCAGTGTACTCAGATGCTATGGAGGCAAGAGTTCATTTCCAAAAAGATGTCACCTTAGAGTACATGGACAATATCACAGACTATCGAGCTTGGCATTAGTTCACGACTATTGACCACCATGAGGATGTCGAAGAGTTGGTCTTCCAACAATTGTCCGAGTCATAGTGATGTCTTGCTTGGCTTGCTCAAGCCATTTTCTCTCACATGGGTACATGTGCATTGTAATGTAACATCTTGTCAAGTGTAAGTTCAAGTGTCGATAGTTGGATGTAACTGTCATAGAGTAGATGAAGAGTCATGAGGGTAGATGAACTGTCACAAAGGGGAATGTCAAGGGCCACCCCACCCTTTGCTATATATAGTCCCTCATAACTCATTGGATAGGCTTTTGGTCAGCCAAGCTTCCGATAGGAGTATCTTAGAGAAATCTTGGACAATATTGTAACGAGCCTTGGCTTCTCCACTATGTAGAGCTAGTATATCTCTTTGGGAGAGTAGGCGGCAGTGATTGTAACATTCCATTGTCGAAACTAGTGGTTGGACATGGATGTATTGTATGACTAGAACTTACGCTTCTTAATATAAAAGAGCTAGCACGTTTCATGCATATGTCGTGTTGTATTTCAGTTATTTTTTTTACTCTAAATGATATATGTATCTATTTGCTTACGCATGCATGTGTAGCTATTTTCTGTATATGTATGTATGAATCTTTCTGAAATGTGTTTTTGGTTTAACCATCACTTTGGATTGCTAGCGTACTTGCTTTCCATGTTGTGATGCATCCTTGCTCATGTGTTCCCTTCTTGACTACGTGATTTCATGGGTTTCCAAGGGGTGCACTCACCTCACCCTCTATGTGTTAGAACCGCTCACACACCTTCCTTGCCTTGCCGCAATTGTCACACTCTTATTACCAATAGGGACATCTTACTTTCCTCTATGTGAAACCACAATCAAGGCGATATCATATGACTCACTGTTGGGACTCCTACACCAAACAATCTGAGGTCTGATTGGGACTTCTTACCAGGGAGATACCCTGACATGTTGGCAAGTCCAGCACCGTCAACATTTCTGGCACTAGAAGGAGGACAAGATGACAAGCTTTGTCCTCCCATCCTATTTTGAACCTTTGCATATATATCATGGAATCTTGCACTCTCAACCCCTCTCGATGTTTTTCGCATGTTGAACTTGTCGACATCATGAGAGAGCATTTTGATCTCTTGTCTACATACACATATGATGGTGAAGGTGAAGTGGCCTAGCCTATTTTCTTGCATGAATTCCTTGCCATGCTGAATGAGGAAGATGGATTTTTTGATGAACAGGCTAGTCTGTTGCTTGCATACACACTTCATGAATCCCCACATCGATGGTTGTGTAGCCTACCGACTGACAGCGTGGACTCACTTGAGCACTTTTGTGATGTCATTGAAGATACTTTCCATCATTTTGATCCAGAACATCTTGACCACAAACTATTACAACAACAGAAGGTTCTTCATGAATCACCTATATATTTTTGGCAGCGCTTCCGTGATTTGCAGTTCCAAGCTCCAAAAAGCCAGATGAAATTTCCATACCTTTGGGATAGATTTGAATATTGTCTTAACAAACCAGTCCATTCCAAGAAGAAATATGAGCCCAAACCTCGGTCATCATACTTCAGTGATGGAGTTGCGCAATCACAGATGGATATGGTCACTGTCACAAATGACTCTCCATCGTCCCCTCGTCAAACAACTCCACCACTGTAGAGTGATGTGGGAGAACAGGCACACACATTTGTTCAGATGTCACACCCTCTCAACATCACTTCGCTTAATTTTCATGTAGATTTGGTTGTTCTTCCATCGAGTTGTCATATGCATTTTGTACCACAACCACTGTCTTCATACTCGGATGATCCTCCGAATGATATTTTCTTGTGTTCTTCCACTCCAGACTCTACACTTTTTGTGAATGAGGATCAATCCATCGACAGAGTTGTTGTTGCACAACCAACATGTGTTGTCATTCATGAAGAGTATGACTGGGAGCTTGAGCATCAACACTCGGCGAAGGATGACTCCCTTTTGTCTGAGCCTCCTCCATTCTTTCCTGACATCTTTGGTGAACCTGTCATCCATGATTTCGCATGTGTATCTTCATCTATCGATGCACCCATTGTTGATCACTCGCAGGACACACCGGATGTCAATCCACCATCCAAAAACAGAGAGGATAAATTATTCATTGAAATTCCACTTGACTTTTCGTCCACCTTTTCTGAAAACATAGAGGATGAATTTGTTCACTTCCCATCTACCCCTCTATTTGATTTATTAGATCATGAGGATGTCGATGAAATCATTGATTTTTCTGATCGTAGTTGTCATGATCTATTTACTTCCATATTTGATCACGATCATGATTCTATTACAGTTGATTTTCCAAAGACACCTATTTATGATGATCTATCTAACGACGAAGTCGAAATGCCCCAAGTTGTCGAGGCACTTCAACCCGAGTTGATGGTTATGTCAAGCCCTCGTTGTCCTAAGGTTGGTTTCACTTCCAATCAGGAAATTGTTGAATCAACCAAGGCTCCTCATCACTCATCTGTATGCATTAAAGATCAATCTCACACACTAATCATGCTTCCTCCACTTGAACTACAGGATCCCATCTCTCATGAATTGGAGGAATCTTACATTGTAAGCACATGTGTACGATGCAAGTTGTCTTTGGTTCTTTCATTTTCTTGCATGTCGCAGTCAAGAGTATGCGTATGCTTCACAACTGCACACAGTGTCGCACAACACCGTGACAAGTCCACGGACCACATGTCATGTACTTGCACTCACTCATGTCTTGTGGACACTTTTAAACATGAAGTATGTTTGTCTTAATTGTTATATCTTTCTTGGTTATTGGTTCGCACAACCGGGTTGCTCATGGACCAAGCCTTCACCAACATGGGTCAACCAATGCGCTGGTGGCTACATTGGAAATATCACTTCATGTGATCAGGCCCATGAACTGTTAGCTTAGGAGTAGGAGTAGTGTTTGCTTTCGTTGTTCGCTTGCATGCTTGTTTTCTTACTTTCTTTGCATGTTTTTTTGCTTGCTTGCTTGATTTCTTACTCACCTTGATTTTGCATTTACTTCTGCTTCTGCTTTGCTTTATTGTTTGTTTAATTGTTTTTGTTTGTAGGTTAGTTTCGCATGAAACCATGCGTGACTCTTGAAACAAGCTGGGTAAAGTACAAGAGCCCTTGTGTAGCTATCACTACTTAGTTATCTGTCATCTTTCCTCTGTGTGAAGAGCTTTTTACTTTTGTTCCATGATACATCGATGGAAAATACATAATGTTCGAAGTGAACCTTGGTGAAAACACAATGCTTTCACGCTAACTAGTGTCACCTACTCTAGTCGGTTGCTTTTGGGTTAACCCTTGGCATCTCAGTCGAGTAGAGTAAGGTGGGGGGTAAACCTTAACAGGCACGTCAAAGGTATATAATAAACTAATTCTCTGAAGGGACAACCTCTTCTGCACCTCAATAAGTCAGGATCCCTCTTCCACCTCTGAAATGAATAAGTGCTATGCACAATTACAAAAATAAACAACGAAAAATGAAAAGTGAAAAATTTCAAAAATGAAAAATGAATAAGGTGAAAGAAGATAAAGGATTCCTATGCAGAGATGTGATGCAAGTAACTCAATCAGGGTACTGACCAGGCTCAGTGGTAGCAGAGCGATGCTTGTGTTCCTACGTGACTCCGTCGAGGTACTGTCCAGGCCTGTTGGCAGCGAAGCAACACCAAAGATGAAACTAAGACAGTAACGACTATACTACTTGTGTACCAATATAACCGTCAACCCCAATCAAAAAAACTGTGTTGGCTAGGCTTGGAAGGTGTGTCAACCAACCAAGACCTTGGAAGATGCTACATCTTACAATCAAGAAAGTGTGGAAACCAAGACAAATTGATAACTGAACAATACTTCCGGAGGTGTTAGACTTTCTTTTCACGAACAACATCCATTCAAAGAGCTGGAGTTCTACCAGGGTGTCACCAAGTGTTGTGGCTACAACCACCCTCCAAAATTTTTCCTTAGCTTCATTTGGAGCCTTCCCACCAACCTTCCACAGCAGCATGTCTTGCCTTGTCAAGTACACAAGCTTCGGTGATTTTCTTGCAGATTGCTAGCCTATACATGATGGCTTGTTACACCCCCCTCACAGGTTGTTTCTCCGGACTTGGTCCAGCTGCAGGCCGAACAACTCCCTCAAGAAATTATGCAATTCTAGAGGGGAACCAACCCTCCCTATAGAAATTGTTTAATTCTATATGGTAGCCTGTTGGGCTCTAAAATAGCGCAAATCAGCCTGTCACCCTTCACTAGAAAAATTGCACAATTCCTCCCAACAGGACTGCTCAACCCAGAAATTACGCAATTCTGGGCAGCAGCCAGCTGCTCAGCCCAAAAATTGTGAAATCCTTCTGGGCAGTCAACCCAGCTCCCTTCCAGAAATGCGAAAATATTCCCCTCAACTGAGCAGCTTGTTTCATGTGCCATTGGGTTGACCGGTTCCACTCGGGACTAGTAAAACTTGAGTTGCATGCATGGGTTGTTTTTTCCTGTAATAGAAAAAAGAATCCCTAGATTTTAGGGAGCTATTTTAGCAGCTGGAGGTTACATGCAAAGATAGTTTTAGAATATTTCCTTCAAGTGTCGCTTTTTCCTAGATTTGTAGCATGCGTGTCGAGCCTCAAACTTATTTATTTGATGCTTCAGAGCTCACTTATTCACATTAATATTGGAGCTCTAGCATCCCACAGCACATCTAGGAGTCTTCAACACATCCATCTTAGCTATTCCCAGGTAAGTCCGCTTAACTTGTCTTTTGCATCATTTATGTTGCTTTCTGTGTTTTGGCTTGTGTGAGTGTTGTTTGCTTGATTTATGTCAATGCTTGTTGTCATTTACATGCATACTATCTTGAACTAGAATTGTTTCGGTTTTTGTTAGCATCTCATTGTTGTCGCATCCATGAAATTATTTTGAATGAACGGTCGTCGATTTAGCGACTTGCTTCACCCACATGCATGTTGTTCCATTTTCTGAATCTTTCATTCATTGCTTGCATGCACAATCATTCGCTCCTACTTACACTCATTATCACCATGCAATCACATTCACATTTGCTTTCAGTTTCCCATTGGTGGGTATGGGCAGCCTTGGCCCGAACTCTGCCTCACCAAGACAGCATTGTGCAATCCTAAGAGGGAAGACTCTATCTTCCCCTCAGGAAATGCGCGTTTCTTCCCAGTGACTATCCTCCAATATTGCATTGCACAATTCTAAATGAAAGAGATTGTTGGCCCAAAAAATTGTGCAATGCAGTCCCTGGGCCTCCAACCATTGCCAGTTGAAATTACGCATTGCGCAATTCCAACAGCTAGTAGGCTAGCCTGGATTATGCATTGCATAATTCCATCAGCCATCCAGCCTCCCTAGACAGCCCATACTTCCTTTTCCAAAGTTCTAGCAACCAGTCTCCCAGCCTCCCAAGAAATATTACGCAATCCTTGCCAGTCAATCCCGAGGTATGTTGCATGTCATTCCTTAGTTTGCTTTGGTTTTAGCTAACAGATTTCTTACCATCCTTGCCACTTTGTCTCCAGATCTAGCAGGTGTTCGTCTGCCTCTTAGCATTTTAGGATCAATGGCCTACAAGAGAGCAGGAGCAAAGGACACTAACGGAAGTGAAATTGGAACATCAGTTGAGCAAGTGTCTACAATTTTGTCGATCTATGAAGAAACTATTAGTGTCGGTATCTTCATCCCTCCATCAGTGATCAAATTTCTTTTTGGTATGCATATTAGGTGTCCCATCCAATCAGCTGCATTCCATTAGGCCATGGATCAACTGATGGTAGTGGTTTATGTCAATTTCCCTCATGACATTCACCTGTTGGCCCGTTTTCACATGCTTTAGGTCATTTACTGTCATTTTGTTTCACTTCATTTACAAAAGTCATTTTTAGGGTTTTAATCTCACTAGGTCTAGGGTTTGCCATCATAGTCATCCAAAACTCAATAAAAGGTCAGCAAGCTCATAAGGAGATTTTATAAGTTCATAGAATCATAAATTCACTGATCATATGCTCAATAAATGGTTTTTACCTCAAAACTCAGTTTTGAGGTGAAACAAAGTTTTTTATTTTATGTACAAATTTTATGTAATTTTAAGTGTTTTTATATGTAATAAGTTCAACAACTACCCTTGGTCACCTTGCCAACTCCAGCCACTGCAAAAACAAAAGCACCCATGCATCAGTCCATCAATTGATCAAGAAAAGTCACACTTCAAATGAAAAAAAAAAAATTTTGAGCAAAAGTGACTAAGACTTTATAAAAGTGGGTTTGAAATAAGAAAAATTTAAAAGGCATCCATATATAAAGTGAAATTATGCTATTCATCTATTTCATTGTGCAAAACACCCTTGGAGAGCTAAAATCGCGATTTGGAGGCAAATTGAGCAAAAGAAGGTGAAAACCCTATTTTTCTAGCAAATCTGCCTGGCGCTGCGCATCAGAGGCCTAGCGCTGTGCATCAACGGGTTTCAATCGGTGTAAAACTACAAGGGTGTTGTGCATCAAGAGGGCGCTGCACATTGGGCCCAGTGCACTCCACATCAACTAAGAAGGTGCCAAAACCAGTCCAAATCACCCAAAACTCTCAAAAACGCTGCATTTCTCTCCTACAAGTAAGTTTTCATTGATCTTGAGTTTAATTTGGTCTTCTACATGTTTTCTTCATGATTTTTGCATCTTGAAAATCAAACCCTAGCTTGTCTTCATAAATTTCCATTTCATTATAAAACTTTCACTCCATAACCAAAATCAAACATCTCTTTCCCCTTTTCTATACTTCATTGCTCTCAATCAATCCATTAATTCCATTTTCCCTATCTCACTCCCCTAAGAAGACTCACTCCCTTCATCAAACCCTAAGTCCCTCTCAAAACCCTAATTCCCAAAACTTCTCCCTTCATTCCCCAACTCCATTTCACATTTGTATAATCTCTTCATACTCATCTTCCTTGTCCTCATCCATTATCATTTTCAACCATTTCATCCTCACATCACATCCCTAAGATAAGCACCATGACAAGAAGCAGCGAATCAAGCTATGAAGAAGAAACACTCAGTGACAACTCAAGGGAAAGAAATGTACAGCCCAGGAGACCTCACAAGGGTGGAAAAATTATTAGGGAGGAACCAATTAGCATGATTGAACTCCTTGCTTGCCCCCTTGCTACCACATGTTTTAGATATCAGTCTTGCTTTGAATTTTGTGAGATGGTTGAGAGGGTTAGATACCATCATGAGTTAGCAAGGGAGTTTGTCATAAACATGGAGAATAATGTGGTGCACCTTGTTGGGATCAATTTCACTCTTTCACCAGCTATTATTGTAGAAGCTACTAGAATGCTAGATGTAGGGGAAATGTGGAACAAAAGGCAGAATATCAGTAAGTAGCGTTATGAACCATATATCAAGGCCAAATATCATGGTAAACTTAGCAGGGTGTTTCCTTTCAAGTTCTTGGAGGATCGGTATGTTCCACTCATGAAACTCATCATCAAATACTTCACATGTGAGGGTAGGTTCTCCAGACTTTATGCCTACCATATGAGATTACTTATGCACTCCACCAGGGTCAGAATGATGAGTATTCCATATTTCATATGCAAAAACATAGAGAGAATGATTGTCATTGCAATAAGAAAACCATACCCACAGCAGCTTAATAGTATTTATCATTTTTCTATCATCAAAATTGTTGTTTTTCATCAGTTCACTCAGTTGGGAGTGTCATGGGAAACTTTCATTGCCCATGAAAGCTTCAAGGGGCCTCAAATATTTGCAGAGCCTCAAGAGGAAGGTGAACCTTCCAGACAACAAAAAGAGCCTGAAAGAAAAACTGAAGAGGCTCATATCCTGTGTTTGTTACCTATGAAAGAGGCACTGGGACGCTTTTTATAGCTTCCAAATGAGTACTATCTCCACTAGGGATGGAAGGGGTCTCGTTTTCTTCACCGGATCACAGGAAAATTTTATCTTCACCAGGGGTGAAAGGGGCTTTGTCTTCTTCTTCAGCTGAACAGGTACAGGGCAAAGATAAAGGAAAGCAACAGATGCATGAGGAGGGCCCTCCTGAAGGGAAAGACAGGGATTTTATCTTGGTTGAGGAGGATGACAATGATTTGGGCTCTCATAGCTCAAGGCTCAAGAACATGATCATCAAAGAAAAGGAGGCAGAAATCCAAGCCTTATCACTTGACCTTGAGAGGGCCAAATGGATCATTAACTTTCTTAAGTAAGAGAACAAGCAATTGGAGGACAAACAAACTATTATGGACTTGCAAATAATTAGAGAAAACAGGCAAGTGGCAAAGAGAAGAAAAATCAAAATGACACCCCTTGAGCAAGAAATTGAGGCTGACTGAGAATGATGGTTGGAAAGAGTGAATATCCACCTTGAGAAGATGCTAGATAAAGCTACAAAGAGAAGAAATTGTTGTGCCACATGGCTTATCATTACTTGGCTCGGAATAAAATTTGCAAGACAAGGATAAATAGCCTAAAAGCTAAGTTAAAGGGAGCCTTGAGAGCCAAAAAGGAACAAGATAAACTTAAAATTTTGGTTGAAGCTTCATTGGATCAACAAAGAAATTAGTAAGCTTGTCTCTTGCCAAATTTGAAGAAATTTTGGGAAAATTTTGTCATTTCACAATTTTGTAATGCAAAACATAGGAATTTTCAGCGGATGGCGCTGCGCATTGATTTGGCTAGGTATTTTGCAAAATGGCTTGCATTTTTGGATTCCTCATATAAAAATAATGAAACCCAAAAGGTTTCATAAGATTTGGAGGATATCTGGGTCACCTAAAGGGAAAAAAACACCTAAAAAATGCCCTCTCTACCACTTTTTGGACCCACAGGAACCAATCTTGGGAGAAATGATTTTTGAAGGGGAAAATGGACTCCAAATCCAAAAATTCTAGTTGTTCCAGAAAGTAGACAGACAGAGCTTTCCAACAAGCTATCTTGGGTCCAATTGAGTGAAGTGGAAGGCCTTCAAATTCGGCCTTGCAGTGTCGTTGCGCATCAGGAAAATTTTTGCCAATTTGCCTAAAAATTCAGAATTTCGCCTAATCTATTGTCAGTTGACTTTTTCTTCTCTCTTTGGTAAATTAATAATGTAATATAATGTAACATGATGTACTATGATGTAAATATGATGAAAATGGCTTGAGGGGGTAGATACATCAGTTAGAATTGGTTTGAGGATGAATGAATTAGTTTCCATAATTTTAGAGGCAAGCTATTCCACTGCCTATTTTCTAGTTCCCAATTTAGATGTTGAAATAGCTCCTTGACTTATGGATTCGACCCCTAATGGCTGGCATAGGTGGTTTGATGCATATATCTTGTACTTTCTTAGTCATTTTTCAAGGTTTGGCTCTTTTGGATGCAATGAGCTACATTGTACATCACTTCTGCAGTTTAGCAAGGAAATGAACCAGGGTTTTGCAGCATTTTGTGGGATTATTGTGGTAATGTGTATTGGCATTGTTTTCTCCTCTGTTATTTAAGTTTCTCTTATTTGTATATGTGCCATCATCTATCTTTTTCTTTATAAATAAATGAATCAAGATTAATAGGTGGAATTCATTGATATTCAGTGCTCTGCCTTGAGGTTACATTTAGTTTTAGATGTTTTCTGTTGTTTGAAGAGGACTCATGAGCCTTGCATGCCCTCTCCAACTCCTCACTGGTCTTAGACTTACCATCACACCCAATTAAAAGTTCCAAAACACCTACCTACCTTGCCCCATAGAACCTCCTACAAATCTGAGTTGATTTCCTGAACCCAAAGCTACCTTCTTCACTTAATCCAGCACCAGCCATCAAAATCAAACAAAATCCTCTGACCTAATAGACCTAGCCTAAAATCAGTAGTTATTATTAGTCATCTCAAGCCCTAATTGCCATATTCTAATTGATATTGACAAGGAGAGAGCCCTCTCCCGACCTGGTAGGGCTAGCTACCAGGTTAAGCGTGGTTTTATGTTACCCTAGACCCGCCTTCCTTCAGCCTGAGGTCGATCTAGGCCCTAACAGAAACCAAGTTGATTGTAGACAAGGACATCAAGTTGAAATGGAAAGAGGTCAATGATGCATTTGCAGACACATTTGGGGAAGACCTTGAAGACTCCCAAGTCTATGTGAACATCCACAAGTCCGGCTTGTACCGGATTGCATGGAGTTATCTCGTGCTCCCATGCACAGATATGATACATTGGATCGTCTTTCACACTAATCCTGAGACGATGACTTTGAGCAGTGTTAGCAAGATGAAGATTGCTACCTTCGAGGCACAGGATTATGAGAAGATGTATCATATGTCGAAGCCCATGATCACCATGGAGACTCCCTTCAGCATACCAGTAGCAATGCCAACTCTAGAGATATCTTGAAGAACTGGGTGAAGGAAATGACTAAATTCGGGATGACACCTAATCAAGTCTACAAGACGAAGATACTGCCGAAGGCATATTAATACTTGGTCATCTTTGCATGTCGTCTGTATGGCCAAGAAATCATGGAAACCTTCCCACAGAGTTGGGTGATCGCGTTGGACCAACTGGCCAGAGAAGGCAAAGAATGCAACTAGTCTGACATGTTGGCTCATCAGCTAAAAGAACAGTTAACAAGGGCTCGATAGCCACCCAAAGGAATGCAAGAATAAATCTAGATGTCCGCCTACATCTTGGATGCAATCTGTGCCCGTCAGGAGTTCCCAGGCTTGAAGTGTGCATGGACATCTGTGGAGACCTCTGTGAACACTTATTGTAAGATGTTGTTTGAATTCATCTTCAGAGGAGTTATCACATAGTTGTCTGATCATTTTGTCACCCAGATTTACAAGATGATATTCAAACAGGGTCCACCCTACATATCGAAGGCAGCAATGGAGGCACTAATCGACATAGCTGATTGGTATGCCTCACCATCCAGTACCTTCATATAGATGTACAACACGGATAAGCCTTTGCATGTTCTACCGAAGTTTTCCTTGGACAAACTCATCATGCAAGAAGTAGCATATCACATCTCAGTAGGGTTATCAGCTACATTGCACTCGAAGAAGAAGGCACCTTGGCCCACTCTTCCGTTGCATATCAGGTATTACGAGATACAGACTTTCAAGCATGCAGATGTCAAAGCATAGGAGATGAATAAATATCCATTCGACGCCCGTAGTTACAATCCATATGATCTAAATTGTCTTATGAAAGACCACTACATGAGAGTACAGTTTAACTAGATGCATGGGGCATGTCATTGGGCGGAGGAAGACCCGTGGAGATATTGTTACATCTCCTCCAGACTCAATGAACCAGTCGGAATCGCTATGGAATGGATAGCGAACCAGCATGAAGCAGTATCCTGGAGAGCACCAGAAGCAGCAGTAGAGGTAAACATAATAGTGCGCGACAAGGGCAAGAGGAAGATTGTCGACAGCATGGAGGAAGAGAAAAGCTGCAAGTTTCGAGCAACCACACTTGTGCAAAAAGAAGATTTGGCAATAGAGACAAAGAGGCAACAACGTGACAAGAGAAACGCGCAAAGGAAGAGAGAGAAATGGAAAATATTTGAAGGAGCAACTCCAGAAGGAACAGGAGTTGCACATACAGGAGAAGGAAGCATAGCAGGGCGCAACTTGTGCAATAGATGAAATTGTGCCCATACAGATAGTAGACTCATCATAACAGTTGGCATTAGGCAGACAGGGTGAACCATCACAGGAGCAGAACTTCACTCAGGAGATAGAGCAAGCACTTGAATAGATGGATACCGATATGGAGCAACAAGAGTCAGACGCCTCATGCCCCATCACCAAGAGGTCGACCCACCAGCTTCACCATGTCCAGAAGAGGATCAAGCACCAAGCAACCAAGGAGACATTGAAATCCTTGGAGACAATTTGGAGGAGGAGATGCACAACATCTCATTCGATGAGTCTCAACATGGAGTTGTGCAATCTTGCAGAGTGTCAACTTAGAATGATCATACATCTCTTGCACAGCTTGAAGAACGAATGATCGTGTTTGATGTGCGCAAACATCCAACAGCATTGGCCAATGCTACCAAAGCATATGCTGAAGGCACTAGCTCGAGTGTTCACTTCCTGATAGTTGAGAATGAGAAAATGGATAAGGAGCTACAAACAGCCAAGTAGGGAGGAGAATTGGTTACAGAATCTGCCCAAGAAGAATTGAAGAAGGCAATACTAGATGAAGTATTGTCCCTTAACACCCTCATGCGGGTGTTGTATTCCAAGATTGGTATCGTGCATAAGGCATTCGTCCTGTTGGGTTGTGTTATATTCTTTCCACGACTAGCCCATGTAGTTAACCGAGGGGTTAGAGGGACGGTCGAGCCGCCCCTTCGTTGTGCATATTGTGTAGCAGGGGGGTCACAGGCGTTTCGGTTTTGTGCATGTTTTTCGCACATGGTTTTGGACGTGATGGTTTTCGGTCCATGGTTTTGGATGTGATGGTTTTCGTTCCATGGTATTGGATGCTTCAGCATGTATAAATATGTGTTGTAACATTGAAAGTAACATAATGAAATATCAAGCTGGTAGACCCGGTTTTGGGATCCAGGGGAAAATCTATGTGTATATGTGTTTTATGTGTTATGCTCTAGCATTGTTTATTTTCTATGTTTTAGAATGTGTATGCAAGTAATTTCTGTACGGGGTTAAAACCTACATTTGGTATCATAATTGTTTTGGCTTCAAGGGGACGCATCTGTTGCTGCAGGGTTTCGCTCAGGCCTGTGGTAGACCCTGTTCAGTGGGATATCTACGAGATTGATTCTGGTGGTGAAAGAAGATGGAAAGCAATGGAAAGATAGAGATCAAGAAATTTAATGGTCAGAGTTTTGAGTTATGGAAAATCAAGAAGGAGAATCTGTTGGTGGATAAAGATCAGTGGATCGCAGTAGATCCAGGTACTAAACCAACGGGAGTGTCCGATGAAGAATGGAAGAAGTTGGATCGGAAAGCAAAGAGCACAATACGATTGTGTGTCTCAAATTCAGTATTGTTGAATGTATCAGGGGAAGCTACGACAAAGGCTTTGTGGGACAAGTTAGGGACATTGTACCAATCTAAGTCTCTGGTGAATAAACTTCCTATGGAAAAAGCTGTGTAACCTGAGGATGAAATATGGAGACTCGATGACAGAGCATGTGAATGCATTTAATATTGTGGTAAGTCAGTTATTATCTGTTGATATTAAAATTTCAAACGAAGATAAGTGCATCAGTTTGTTGTGTTCTCTACCAGATTTGTGGGATAGTCTGGTTATTGCAATAGGCAACAATGCAACTGCCTTGCAGTTTGTTGAAATAGTCTCATCCTTGCTGACAGAGGAAATGGGACAAAAAAATATGGAGAGCCAGAATGGTGATGCCTTGTCTATACAAGGACGGTCCCAGAATAGAAAAAAATAAGTCATCGAGTGGGAGGTCTAAATCTAGAGGGAGATCTAAATCTCCAAGAAAACCTATAAAGGTGGTGTGCTGGAAATGCGAAAAGGAAGGGAACTACAAAAGGGACTGCAAATCTAAAGCTCCTGATAAAGGAAAGGGATCTAATGATGCTCCTTCTACAGTGGTGAAAACCACCTCAGATGAAGGTGGGGATATGTACTTCACTTCTTCAAGTACACATGTAAACCATGAGGCATGGTTGATTGACTTAGGTGCATCCTTTCACTTCGCTCCCCGTAGAGAGTGGCTCTGCGAGTATGAGAAATATGATGGTGGTAATGTCTTCTTAGGGGATGACAGGAAGGCTAGAATCGTTGGTCGTGGAAAAGTAAAGTTGAAGTTGCAAGGTGGAAGGGTTAGAACACTTTCAGGTGTTCTGCATATTTTTGCATTAGCCAGAAATATTATTTATGTAAGCAAGTTGGATGATGCAGGTGTAAAAATAGTGTTCGAGAAGGATACCTACAATATGGCTCGAGGAGCACTGGTATTGATGCGGGGAGTTTGGATTGGAACTCTGTACAAGTTGCAAGGTAGCATTATTGTTGATGGGTGCAACAACTCTGTGGTTCTTAAAAGTGGAGCAGGAAATCTAGTGGTCTTTGGAGAGAAGGTCCTTCGAATACTTCATGGTAAAGGTATGGTAGAAGGTATGAGTAATAGCTCTTTGGATTTTTATTTCTACGAAAATTGTGTATATGGGAAGCAGAAACGGGTGAGTTTCCCCTCCGTTGGTAAGAGGGCGAAACAAATATTATAACTTGTGCACAGTGATGTGTTTGGACCTATGAAGGTTTCATCACTGGGTAAGTCTGTGTACTATGTATCATTTATAGATGACTTCTCAAGGAATACATGGATATATTTACTTAAGAAGAAATCTAATGTCTTTGACAGGTTTAAAGAATTTAAGGCTCTAGTGGAAACCCAGATAGAGAAGAAGATAAAGGCGTTGAGGACAGATAACGGTGGAGAGTTTTGTAGTAAGGAATTCGAAGAATTCTGTAAGAAGTGTGGTAGAGCATGGCAGAAGACTACTCCATACACACCTGAACAAAATGGAGTTGGAAAAAGAATGAACAAGACGTTGATGGAAAGGGAAAGAAGCATTCTCAATGGTGTCGGGTTAGGACAGGAATTCTAGGTGGAGGTGGTGGAGACATCATGTTATCTAGTCAATAGATCACCTTCATCAGCATTGGAGGATAAGACTCCACAAGAAGTATGGACTGGTAAGAAACCCTCTCTTTCACATCTAAAGGTATTTGGATGTGATGCATATGTACATGTTCCAAAGGAGAGAAGAACCAAGTTGGATAGTAAATCTGAAGAGTGCATCTTTATTGGGTACAAGGATGGTTTAAAGGGTTATAAGATTTGGAACCCAGTAACAAGGTTGTGTATAGTTGAGATGTGGGTTCAGAGAGGTGAAAGATTTTATTAAACATGAATTCCAACCAAAGGAACCTAAGAAGATAGAGTTTGAGCTTAAGGAGGAAGAATCAGACTCTACAACAGAGGAGGAATCAGAAGATGAAGAGCCACAAACTCCGGGTGTGAGAAGATCAAATTGAGAAAGAAGGCAGCCAGAAAGGTATAGTCCATCTGCTTTCTATTCAACTTTTTCTTTATCTATTACTGACGATGATCCCAGAAATTTGAAGGAAGCAGTAGACTCGGAGGATGGAAAACTCTAGAAAGAGGCCATGGTTGATGAAATGGCATCTTTTCACACAAATGAGGTTTGGGATCTGGTGGAGTTGCCGGCTGGAAGGAAATCCATTAGCAGCAAATGGGTGCTCAAGAAGAAGACAAATGTAGAAGGAAAGGTGGAGAAATACAAAGCTCGGTTGGTAGCAAAAGGCTATTCCCAGGTGTTGGGAATTGATTTTGGTGATATTTTTTCTCCTGTTGCCAAGGTAACTTCTATTAGATTACTTTTATCTGTTGCTGCGCTTTGATTGACAGGTAGAACAGATGGAGTGAAGACATTATTTCTCATGGGGATCTAAGAGAGATCTACATGAGTAACCTGAAGGTTTGCGGTGAAGAGTAAGAAAAAACTGGTATGCAAGTTAAAGAAGTCTTTGTATGGTTAAACAATCACAAGGATGTGGTATCAGAAATTTGATACATTTTATGGGGAATTGGCTCACAGAAGCAAAGAAGTCATGTGTATTTTAAATTAATTGTGCTCATGTTATTATCTGTATTGTATGTGGATGATATGTTGCTGGCTGGAAATGACAAAGAAATATCCAGATTTGAAGACCCAATTGTCCTCCAAATTCGACATGAAAGATCTTGGTGCTGCAAACTATATTTTGGACATGGAAATTAAAAGAGATCGGGCAAAGAGGAAGCTCTAGTTAAACCAAAGGAAGTATGTCGAGACAATACTGTAGAGATTTAATATGCAGGATAGTAAACCGGTGAAGGTTCCTATTCTTCTAGGTTTGAAGTTATCCACTGAACATTGTCCGAAGACACAAGAAGAAGAAAAGGGCATGTTCCGTGTTCCATATGCAAGTGCAGTTAGTAGCCTGATGTATGCAATTGTGTGTACTAGACCAGACATTGTACATGTAGTGGAAATATTGAGCAGTTTTATGTCAAAACCAGGGAAGGAGCACTTGATAGTAGTGAAGCGAGTTTTCAGGTATTTGTGTGGCACTAGTGATTATGGTTTGTGCTACCAAGGAAGACCAAGATTGGATAGAGTGTTGGATATTCGTGGCTTTTTTGATGTAGACTAGGCTAGAGATCTAAATCATAGAAGATCTACAAGTGGGTATGTGTTTAACCTATTTGGAGGTTTGGTCAATTGGATGAGTAAGAAACAATATGTAGTGGCACTATCAACTATAGAGGCAGAATACATGGTAGCCACTCATGCAAGAAAGGAAGCAATTTGGTTGCAGATATTGCGTTCAAGTATGTGGTTAGTACAGGGAACTATAAGGATAGACTGTGACAACCAAAGTGCAATTTTCTTGGCAAAGAAACCTGCATATCATTCAAAGACAAATCATATTGATGTTCAGTATCACTTTGTGAGGGATATGATAGAAGACAAAAAGGTGTTTTTGATAAAGGTGGACACTTTGAAGAATACTGCAAATGCATTGACAAAATTTGTGAGCTCTGAGAATTTCTCTTGGTGTAGAGAAACAATGGGTGTTGCGGGGTTGGATAAATGACTCAGCTTTCTTGTGGCCCCATGTGGAAAGAAAACAACAAGTGGTAGAATGTTGGGTTGTGTTATATTCTTTCCACGACTAGCCCATGTAGTTAACCAAGGGGTTAGAAGGGGGCCGAAGCCCCCCATTTGTTGTGTCGATTGCATAGTAGGGGGGTCATAGTGGGTTTGGTTTTGTGAATTTTTTTCGCACATGGTTTTGGACACGATGGTTTTCGATCCATGGTTTTGGACGCGATGGTTTTCATTCCATGGTATTGGATGCTTCGACATGTATAAATATGTGTCGTAACATTGAAAGGAACAAAATGAAAAATCAAGCTGGTAGTCCCGGTTTTGGGATCCAAGGGAAAATCTCTGGGTATATGTGTTTTATGTGTTATGCTCCCACATTGTTTATTTTCTGTGTTTTAGAATTCGTATGCAGGTAATTTCTATACGGGGTTAAAACCTACACTTCCATCTCAACGGTTGGCAGTGGTGATGTGCTATAAGAGAACTTATCTTGTCGAATGTGCATGTTGTTGTTGATTACATGAAAAAATGGACGATGAGATAGAAGGGAGCCCTTATTCACTTGCCTAAGATGATGAAGACCAGAGTGGTAGATATGAAGGCATGCATCCATAGCAATATCCAGAACTATGAAGATCTCTCACAGCTCATCACTAATCTACATGCTTCCCATGCATGTGTATTCAAGAGCATGGATGTTGTTGTGCGCACACACGTGATCCCATCTATTGGGACACTCACCCAGGCGAAGACAAAGGCACAGGTCTGGCTAGATCTTGACTCATAGACGAGTTCATGCACATAGCCACCACCCCAAACTTGTCAATCAGTGCAGACACCATGCACAAGTGATCCAGGTCCGGGTGTGACGAAGGACCCTTCCAAGAACTTTTACTTTCATGATGTGTTGAATTTCATTTTAAAAGAACATTAATAAACACATCTTCATGCAGAAAAGAAGAGGAACATAACAATCATCAGCACATGAAAACATAAGCATTGATAACAGAGTTCGTCTAGGAGGGACTATGTCTCTGGGCCCTGGTGTCAAGATGGTGTAGGCCACTGCGTTAAGTGTTGTCAATAATGGTGATGTACACAGAGATGATGTCTCAATCATTAAAGGAATAATGCCCTCACGTAGGAGTGGCTCTAAGAGATATTCCACGCCCGAAATTCTCAATCAAACTCCTATCAGTATGACACAAAAACATGCATGGTGGTCATCCCACCAACATGGCATAAAATGGATTTCAAAACAACACATGCATGACGACAACAAGAGTATCCCAACAACATACAACAAGGGATCTCAAAGCATAACATGAAGAGTTATGATAGCAACATAGAAGATTCTGCATCAAATCAAGCAAGGAATCATGACAACATGTAATAAACAAGATCCTGCATCAACATTAATCAAGGATCTGTGCAACATAATGCAGAAATAAGAAGTACATGAACACATCATATACCTCACAACCAAGGGCCAACTAAAGAAGTGGATGTCACACTGCTGAAGTTGCTTGGACCATTGATCTCAAGGCATCGATCGTATGAAGATGGCTGCTTGCACATGAACTTGGACATCTACACTAGCACTTAGAAAAGTGACTAGAAGAATAAATGAGAGATTAAGAAATCTAAAGACACCATCAAATTTTTGGCATCGAGTAGTGCTGAATCGACTATCCAAAATCCGAATTCTAAGAAGTTGAGAATTCTGAGCTCAAGGAATCTTTTAGATTCCCCCGAGATTCCTCAAAGATTATGTTCCATGGATGGACTATAAATCTGCAACTCATATGGCGAATCGGATCTTACCATTGTGATCTCTGTAAAAACCATGAAAAACAACTATAAACTTGACTATATTCTGACATATCAAAATTTTACCTCCTTGGGAAAATTTCATGGCTCATGGTTTCGCTCCCTGTTTTTACTGAAACCATGGTTCCACGTGCATTCTGGAAATGACTGGAAGATGCAGAACTCTAATGGAAAAACAGATAATGCCACTGTGCTCATGGCGATGAGAGGTGTAAAATCCATATAAAATTTTCCAATTTCTAACAAAGTGAAAAATTTTCCCTCCTGCAAAATTCATGGTTCCTGTATTAAAATATTAATTAACTGCCTCAAAAAGTGTGCTCGCCTTCTGCCTTGAAATCTGCACCTGAAGTCTCTCTTCTGTCTCAAACTATGTGTACTGAAAAAATGCATATTTAAATAAAATTCTTTTGGCGGATTTACCAAGGGAAAGTGGTTGGCGCATTGGTAAAAGAGGCAAACGATTGAGGAGAGGTCGGGGGATCAAATCCTGCCCCTCTATATAGATATTTTAATAACCACAATAATGTATTAATGGAGGTCGAGTCTGCATTGGGCGGCCCGCCCCTAAAACCCCGCACTCACACTTTAACACCTCTTAACTATTGTCGGTGCAGTAAATATTGGTGCTTTTCCAAAATTGGCGATCGGCGTATGGTATCGGCGATTAACATGGGCGTTCATCGCATTTATTGGCGCAATTTACGAGATTTCACTGATATTCCAGCGATTGGCCTTTGAAATCGGTGCTAAAATTGGCATTCGGTATTGTATCGGTGGCAGATTAATTGGCAATCGATGATATTAATCGGCGATCGGATATGGACTTAACCATATATATCGGCGCAATATCTGGGGTTTCGCCGATATATATCTTGACAATATAAAATTGGTGCATTAATTGTCAGTCATATACGTAAGGTTCGGGGCAATAGCGTGGATCAGGTCCACTGCCGGTGGCCCGTGCCCGCCACGATATACAATATATGTTTATCATATATGCGAAGGTTGTGGAGAAGGATTTAGCAGGGTTATGGCCGCCAATCCCAAAACCATGTTTGACTTGTTCTTGGTTGCAATTACGATAAGGCCAATGGGGGTTATGGTCATCGGCTTTAAAATATATATGTGATTTTAAAGGGGTGATTAGGCCAGTGGGGAGTTATGGCCCATCAGCCTCTTATAATAATTTTGCTTATGAGGCAATTTACGATTTGTTTTATGGCCATGATATTTTATATGGTTATAACCATATTTTAAAAAATGATTTTTGTCACTTATGCAAGTTTAGGAGACCAATGAAATAACGCCAAGTGGAAATGCTTGATAGTCTGCCATGTGGGTCCCACATGCTTATTGGGATGCCATGTGGCACACTATGGGCCCCCCTTTTCCCCTGTCATATCAAACTTTGAAGAGCTCTATCTTTCGCATACAAGCTCGGCTGGATGAACCGTTCACACCACCGCGATTAGGACAACGAGATCTATGATCTGGTCTTGGGTCGGCATAATCCAAACACTTTGATTTTTGAGCCATCTTTGTCCTATGTGTCTCTCTGGAGCCACCTTGATCAATCCTCCCCATTGAGGAGCTTTTGTTCATCCAAAAACATGAAAAAATTAATTTTCACTTTCTATGTACCCTATCTGCATCACAAGCATCCTTAAAAGGTCTCGCTTCCATCTCCTTCACCTTTGTCCTTCAGAGCCTTAAGCGACAAGCCGACACCTGTACTTCTACAACCTATAGTACATGGATTTGCAAATTACATGCTTGAATGACATGACTAACTAATGACCCAAAATTTCCCATACTTGCCATGAGTTTATAACAAATACTCGGTGGTCAAGTTTACAACAAGATGGACGTAATACTCCAGTTATCACAATAAGGCCAACATATCATTGTTGCTTCAAAAAGTGATGCAAAAAACATCATGACTGCAACACATGATTTACATACATAAGGCCAAACACTATTGTTTTGACAAGTGATGGAAACATAACATCACTTTTCAGAGTTTTAACATGCAACTCAAAATACGACTCCAAAACAGGAGTAGACATCATTGTTGCTGACCAAGTGATGGAAACACATCATCACTTTTACAAATTAAAATGCAACAAATGGTTTACAAAATAATGACCATGAAATGAAAACATGTCAATAAAACCATTTTTCACTTATCAAAGTGAAAGGGTTACCTCCTTGAGGTGGTTTTGCTTGTCGAACAACTTCTCTTCTTGATTCACACACCGACGCTTTGTCTTTAAGGCGCTGCTCTGGATGGAGCCTCCAACAAGTGGCTCTTTGATGGCCATTTCTGTCACAATGACTACAGTAGGTTTTCTTCCTCCATATCTGCTTAACCTATTTCTTTTCAGGTTGTTGAGAGGGTCTTTCATGCCTCTTGAGTGTTGCCATTCTTTTCCAACACTTAGAAAAGGTATGGTTAGGTAAACCAAAAAAGGTACATGTTTTTCGATGCCTTGATCTTCGTTCCTGATTAGCAACATGATCATAATCAAAATGAACATTCGAATATTGAAAATGGTTATACCTTCCTTTTCTATTCTTGATGTCAATATGGTGATGAGAGCTTGCCTTAGCTCTCTCCCTACAATAAAAACTGCCATGGGATGATGGGGATGTTTTCCCATCATTCTCTTTCCTTGACGATGTCTCAGACGAATCTAAAACCTTCGATCACTCTCCCCAAGTGTACCTTGAGCCTACAAATGAATATTCGTGCACAACCTCCAAAGGTGGAGTTATGTCTTGGTTATTAACACCAATTCCTTCTTTCTCCTCGTACCTCATCCTTGTAAGGAGCCTCATGTTTGTCCCTGTAATTGGGATCTCCAAATCTCCAACAAACATCATACTATGAGAAGATGAAACCGAAAGGAAATCAACATATTTTACCTTTTCTTTTGATTTGGAAAGAACTGATGAGGGTTTCTCATCATCCATTGTTGGTGGTTCACTCACTGTCTCAACGCATTTCCCAACTTCTTTCTTGACATACCCAAGTCCTGCCTGATGGGGTAATTCCTCTACTTTGATGGGGTTGACAATGCCTTGGCCATTAATGCCCAAGCCTTTTCCTTTGTACCTCATTCTCTTCAGCAGTTTGGAGCCAATTCCTGTGGTGTGATTTTCAAACACAGCGAAATCATCATGAGGAAACATACATGAAGGTGGAGAACTACTTTTTACCTCACATGGGTCTCGCTGCAGCTTTTCCAAGGCCTTGTCCTTTTCTTGCAGCTGTCGTCACAAATTTTTTTTCTCCTCCTTCTCTTCATGTAGATGCATATTCAATTCAGAGTTCTCTGTTTGAAGATTATGTTTGTTTTTCTTCAGTTCTTCCATGGCCTCTTCTATGGCTTGCAACTGAAGCTGCAACCGCTCCTTCTCCTCTATCTCTTTCTGTAGAGTTTTGTATATAATTTCCACTTTCTTGGAAATGTTAAGCATGGTCTCATACATCTTTCTTTCCTCCTCTATCATTGTTCACACTGCAATTCACATCAATGCAAAGACTGCTCTTATACGAGTTGATCCAGGTCTGGGTGTGACAAAGGACCATTCCAAGACCTTTTACTTTCGTGATGTGTTAAATTGCATTTTAATAGAACATTAATAAATACATCTGCATGTGGAAAAGAATAGGAACATAACAATCATCAGCACATGAAAAAATAAGCGTTGATAACGAAGTTCTTCGAGGAGGTACTATGTCTCTGAGCCCCAGTGTCAAGATGGTCTAGGCCACTGCATTAAGTGTTGTCAATAATGGTGATGTACACAGAGATGATGTCTCGATCATACAAGGAATAATTCCCTCATGCAGGAGTGGCTCTAAGAGATATTCCACAACCGGAATTCTCAATCAAACTCCTATCAATATGACACAAAAACATGCATGGTGATCATCCTGCCAACATGGCATAAAATGGATTTCAAAATAACACATGCATGACGACAACAAGAGTATCCCAAAAACATACAACAAGGGATCTCAAAGCATAACATGAAGAGTTATGACAGCAAGTACATCACATAGAAGATTCTGCATCAAATCAAGCAAGGAATCATAACAACATGTAACAAACAAGATCCTGCATCAACATCAATCAAGGATCTATGCAACATAATGCAGAAAGAAGAAGTACATGAACACATCATATACCTCACAACCAAGGGCCAACTAAAGAAGTGGATGTCACACTGCTGAAGCTGCTCGAACCATCGATCTCAAGGCATCGATCGTATGAAGATGGCTGCTCGCACATGAATGCGGAGATCTGCACTGGCACTTACAAAAGTGACTAGAAGAAGAAATGAGAGAATAATAAATCTGAAGACACCATCAAATTTGTGGTGTCGAGTAGTGCTGAATTGACTGTCCAAAATCTGAATTCTAAGAAGTTGAGAATTCTGGGCTCAAGGAATCTTTTAGATTCCCCCAGGATTCCTCAAAGATTTTGTTCCATGGATGGACTGGAAATCTGCAACTTAGATGGTGAATCTGATCTTTCCATTGCAATCCCTTCGGAAAACCATGAAAAACAAGTATAAACTTGACTATATTCTGACATATCAAAATTTTACCTCCTTGGGAAAATTTCGTGGCTCATGGTTCCGCTCCCTGTTTTTGCTGAAATCATGGTTCCACGTGCATTCTGGAAATGACTAGAAGATGCAGAACTCTGATGGAAAAACGGACAGTGCCACTGTGCTCGTGGCGACGAGAGGTGTAAAATCCATATAAAAATTGTCAATTTCTGACAAAGTGAGAATTTTCCCTCCTGCAAAATTCATGGTTCCTACATTAAAATATTAATTAACTGCCTCGAAAAGTGTGCCCGCCTTCTGCCTTGAAATATGTGCCTACAGTCTCTCTCCTATATTGAACTGTGTGCACTGAAAAATATGTCTATTTAAATAAAATTCATTTGGCGGATTTACCAAGGGAAAGTGGTTGGCGCATTGGTAAAAGAGGCAAACAGTTGAGGAGAGGTCATGGGATCAAATCCCATCCCTATATATATATATATATATAATATATATATATATATATATATATATATATATATATATATATAATATATATATATATATATAATATATATATATATATCGGTGATATAAAATCAGCGCATTAATCAGCAGTCATATATGTAAGGGTCGGGGCGATAGGGTGTGGGCCAGGTCCACTGTCAGTGGTCCATGCCCGCCCTGATATACAATATATGTTTATCATATATGCTTAGGTTGTGGAGAAGGGTTCAGTGGGGTTATGGCCGCTGATCCTGAAACCGTGTTTGACTTGTTTTTGGTTGCGATTGTGATAAGGCCGACGGGGGTTATGGCCATTGGCCTTAAAATACACATGCGATTTTAAAGGGGTGATTAGGCCGGTGGGGAGTTATGGCCCGTCGGCCTCTTATAATAATTTCAGTTATGAGGCGATTTGCGATTCCTTTTATGACAATGATATTTTATATGGTTATAATCATATTTTAAAAATTGATTTTTGTCTCTTATGCAAGTTCAGGAGACCATTGAAAGAATGCCAAGTGTCAATGCTTGATGGTCTGCCATGTGGGTCCCACGTGCTTATTGGGATGCCATGTGGCACACTGTGGGCCCCTCTTTTCCCCTGTCATATCAAACTTTGAAGAAATCTATCTTTCGAATACAAGCTCGGTTTGACAAACCATTATACTACCACGATTAGGACGACGAGATCTACAATCTGGTCTTGGATCAAGCATAATCCAAACACTTTGATTTTTGAGCCATCTTTGTCTTGTGTGTCTCTCTGGAGCCACCTAGATCAAAAGTATGTTGTTGGTCTGACTGCACTCAAGATAATGATGTCCATGCTATCAAACAAGTTGGACAGAGGAGCCCAACCAGTGCACCCAGATGCTATGGAGGCAAGAGTTCGTTTCCAGAAATATGTCACCTTAGAGTACACAGACACCATCTTGGACTACCGAGCTTGGAATCAGTTTGCTATTGTCGACCACCGTGAGGATGTCGAAGCATTGGTCTTCCAACAATTGTCTGAGTCATAGTGATGTCTTGCTCAATCCATTTTGTCTCACATGGGTACATGTGCATTGTAATGTAACGTCTTGTCAAGTGTAAGTTCAAGTGTCGATAGTTGGATCTAAAGTCATAGAATAGATGAAGAGTCATGAGGGTAGATGAACTGTAACTAAGGGGAATGTCAAGGGCCACCCCACCCTTTGGTATATATAGTCCCTCATAACTCATTAGATAGGCTTTTGGTCAGCCAAGCTTCCGATAGGAGTATCTTAGAGAAATATTGGGCAGTGTTGTAATGAGCCTTGGCTTCTCCACTGCACAGAGCTAGTATATCTCTTTGGAGGAGTAGGCACCAGTGACTATAACGTTCCGCTGTTGGAACTAGTGGTTGGACATGGATGTATTGTATGACTGGAACTTACACTTCTTAATATAACAGATCCAACATGTTTCATGCATATGTCGTATTGTATTTCATCTATCTTGTTTACTCTAAATGATATATGTATTTGTTTTCTTACATATGCATGTGTAGCAATTTTTTGTATATGTATGTATGAATCTTTCCAAAATGTATTGTTGGTTCAACCATCACTTTGGATTTCTAGCTTACTTTCTTTCCATGTTGTGATGCATCTTTGCTCATGTGTTCCTTACTTAATTGCGTGCTTTCACAGGTTTCCAAGGGGCGCACTTACCTCACCCTTCGTGTGTTAGAACCACTCATGCACCTTCCTTGTCTTGTCGCAACTATCACACCCTTGCTACCAACAAGGACATCTTATTTTCCTCTATGCAAAACCACGGTCAAGGCGATACCATATTACCCACTACTGCGACTCCTACACCAAACGGTCTAAGGTCTAATTAGGACATCTTACCGGGGAGATCCCTAACATGTTGGTGGGTCCAGCACCGTCAACAGAATGTCAACAACTTTATCAACCATAAAAATTCATTGGAGCCTCAGTTCTCCCTTATATACCATGTTTTGAATGTGGTGGTACCATGATCTCAAGGTGCTTTGACTTTTCATCATTGTCATCTTCTACACCTGATCAAACAATATTGTGAGTAGCTTCTAACGTCACACTACTTCACAACTTGCCAAACAAATTGCAAAATACTTTGTTTCAAAAGTGTTGCCAGCTTCGTTCTCATCATAGAAAATCCCAAGCTAAATCATCATCTTGATGTGCTCTTCTACACTCTTAAATTGAATGTGTGTGTGTGTGTTATTGCAGTTGTAATTCATCATTTCAAAAATATCTCAATCCAAATCCAATTGTACCATGTTGGTACCTTAACACATGTGCCACAACTATTTTCCGATCACATTGACTAGGTGCTCCCTTTGTCACTGAAACAAATTATGTTGTGGAAATCCTAGCTACTACCTATGCCATGTGAGTCCTACTCCCACCATAACCAAGTCATGTAAGATCAACCAAGACTCATTATATATCCATAAATTCGAGGATACCAATGTCGAGGTTCATACAAATATTTCTCCAGTCAAACAATTTCTCATATTCCTCTCCCTCTTCCTAGAAAAATCATTGATTTTTACTTCTCTATGTTGCCATCAGTATTGATTCTCCACATATCTCATCACAATGACATCCTTCAATCTTTTTGTCATGATTGCTTCCTTTGAACTATGAGCCTTTTTGGTATGATTCTAGATATGAATACAATTTCTCCCTCTTGAACATTAATTACTCCAGCGAGAATCCTCTTGCTATAAACCTTTCTTCATTCTTCTAGTACTTCCATCTGCTGCTAGAGCCTTGGTTGTCTTCACAGCGTACTTGCAATCCTCACTAGGAATCCATGGTACATTGATTATAACATAGCAAAAGGAACAAAGGTAAGAGACTAACAAAATGAAAAAATATAATAATCAAGGAAGACAATATAGAATACTTATCTTTTGAGGATTGTGGAAAATTTACAACTCCCTCTTTCGCCTTTCCTACTTGTATAAATCAATGAAATTTATTTGCAATCTTATTAACCTAGTAAAACATATCCTCATCCTTATCATCAACTACTAATGCTTTTGTAGTGTCATTCTTGGATTTCTTCTAATGTGGATGTTCATCATCATCATTGTCTACAGTTGAGGCATGATGCTTCCCCTTTCCCTTCTGATTATTATTTCTTCAGGATACTTGTTTTTATAATGAGCAAACTTGAGGAAATCGAAACATTGAATATCCTTCTTCTCTCAAGGAGTTGGTCTTTAACCTGCATTCCTTTGAAACCTTCCAAAGTTTCTCCTTCCTCTGCCATATTTAGAGTGGGATAAAAAAACTTGAGATTCCCCATATTGAAGTCTTAGATTCTTCCCCTTTGAGACAAGTATAGATTCCTCTTGAGTACATGAGGTCCATAATACCTCAAAACTTGAAATTTCCTTTCTGCCACAAGTACTAGATGCAAATGAAACCCATAAGCCAGTCAAACCATAAAATGTTGTAGTCACAAGTTCTACATCCATAATAACTTCATCAATAGCATGAATATTATCTCTCAATTGAGAGATCCTCATGAAATATGAAGCCACAATATCATCCTTTTTCATTTTAACATCACGAAGTTCATTCTTCAAACTCATTTTCTAACCAATGTTATTAATGGTATACAATCCAAATAGGTCATCATACATCTTCTTTGAAGAATCCAAACCTGGAACATATGGAATCAATTGGTCTCTGATGTATTCCACAATAATCCTTATGTTTGTGATTTCATCCTTCTTGTATATCTTTTTCCTATCATCTTGTGGTTCAGTAACCTTGCCCTTCACATCATCTAAAACATCATTTTCTACAAGAATAAGATCAATCATTGTCTTCCATGCCATGAAGTTTAGTAGCATCTTCCAACTTGTTTTCTATATTAGTATAGAAACTTGTGGTCATATATCTAGTCAAACAATCAAATTAAAAAAGTAGGCATCTTTTAAGTGTGATCTCAATGCCCTTTTTCCTTCACCAAAGCTATGAAACTAGGTTGATTTTTAAGTGCAATTTATGTTGAAAGTTGTAACTAGTTTCAGTCTTCATAATTGTATTTGGATCATGACTTGATGTAATTATTATTGTACTTATCAAAAGAAAAATATATTTTGTAAAAGAAAAAATATTTTATTATGAAATGGGTTTCTTTCCCATTGGTTTTCATGTCTTAGGTCCAAGCACACATTGAGTGCTCTAGGGTTTTTGTATAGACTCAAAATTCAAATTCATGATGTAAAGTCCATTGAAGGGATCATATATCAAGAAAAAGAAAAAAAATTTATGTAAAAGAAATGTCTAGAAACCACCAAAATGATCAGGGAGTCCAACCCCTAAAGTCAGCCTAGAAGAGACATATGCACCCACTGAAAAGGCTATATAAAGGGAGGAATTCAACCTCCCTTACATACAAAACTTGGGCATACTTCTTTGATCTAATATGAGGTAAACAAGTGGTGTGAAGGAACTAGAAGAAGGTAGCGAAGAAGGGAGGAATATTTGATATTTGTTTGCCTCCCTCACACGTGCAATTTTTTTTGGAAGACTAGGGTTTCCACAAGTTTGAAGTTTGTAGAGACAATTACATATTTGTGAAGCAGATTTATGGGTAGTTGGCCTCATCTTTTGGTGAGTAGTCTTGTTTCTTGATCTTGAAATTCTTCATTGAAAAAAAAATCTATAAGAGTAAGTTCTTTGGGTTTTCCCCTTGTTGGTTTTTCCCTAGCTTGGAGCCTATCTCTAGTGTCTCTATTGTTTTCAATGTGGTCTTCTTGTTTCGGATTTATCTTGATGACAAAAAACATAATAATTAAAGAAGAAGAACTAAAAGGTATTACAAGAACTTCTCAAAGATAAGAGAAATCAACTATAAAAACACTTTTACAGTCTTCCCTATATTTCTCAACATGGTATTAGAGCTACGTCATTGGCATAAAGGGAAGTTATAAGGTCAACTAAGGCTTCAATGCATCAAGGAAAACCTAAATACATAGGACCGAGCTCTTAGAAGCATCAAACCAAAACTTTTGGGCACATCTAGAAGCCCTAGTCACTATGTTAAGGTCATAGGTCTGAGGATAAAAGACCAAGGGTTTTGAGAGGCTCATAAGCCTTGTTCAAGGGCACCAAAAGGTTAGTATGATAGACTATAGAAGGCTGAATCCATTGATGAAAAGACCAAAGTATTGGGCATATTCCTCAAGGTCTAAAAAAATTTTTAAAGGAGTCTCAAATATTTGTGTCACATCATAGACCTGAAATTTTTGAGTATATTATTTTGGTGGATTCTTTTGAAATCTAGATATCCATGATATTTGTTGAAGTTTAGCCAAAACTTTTTTTAAAGGTTATGTGCATAACTATATTTCAGATGGCTTGATTTAAAGTCTACAACCACCTTGGAAAGAGGGAGTTGAGACCTCCTCTAGTTTTGATTCAAGTATATTCTGAAGCCACCATCACATTCATCAAGAAGCTAAAAGACCTGTGCACATAATCTACTCTGTACGTACCTATTTTTGTATAGAAGATGAGTTTTATATTGAAAATATCCACTATTTTGAGCATATATATACACTAAATTCAAGCCTAGACAACAGAACAATGAACCGACCTATGAAGCCTCTTCATCTGACATAGAAAGATACATTTACAATATTTACTCTTGAAATCTACTATAGTATTTCCTTGAGAATTTTTGAAAGGGCTTGTGAAGGATCCTTATCAAAAATGTAACTTCAAATCCTTAAAAAGAGAAAATATAAGGTTTGTCTTAGAGAATAGTGAGGAAGCTAATTCCTAAAGGGAGCTCCAGGTAAGGGCTATTTGAAAATCTGAAAGTCATTTTTGAGAACTTGAAGAAGTCTCTTCTCTTACATCACAAGAGCATATATATCTGAAGTCCAAACCTCAGCAACACTTCTAAATTTATTTTGAGAAATCTTATAGTATTGATCTAGCATATATCAATATTTTGGAAAATCCCTAATTATAAGGTTATTCCAAGTACATATAACAACGTTGAAGGTCAGTATATCTCTTAGTAAGCACATGTATTTTCAATTGAAAGAATTTGACTAGATCTAGAACAAAATCTACATGTAGTGATCCTCTTACAGTGACAGTGATAAGTCCCTGGCTCAAGAAGATAAGAGAGGTAGTATAATTGAAAGGACATTTATCGTAGTATGTCTGTTTGAGACCCATCTTAAAGTCTTGTAGCAGAGAAACAACATATATATTCAAGAAAGAGACTATCATATATAGTGAAGAACACCTTGAGTTAACATACACCTTGAAGAAGACGATAAGGAAATCATGGAAACTAGAAGAGCATGCCTTATAGAAGTCTCTATGAAAGAGGTATGTAATCATGAGGTATGTATGTATGGAATATTTATTAAGGGTCTAAACATGAGTTTCCTTTAATGTTGAGTTGGTTATATGGTTCTAGGTTTTGAATTTTTTCATTGTTTTGAAATTTTCTAATGTCTAGGATTGTAAACCCTGGATGGTATGTGGAAAACCATAGCCATATGAAAACCTTAACCTTGATTCGCTTGTTCCCTTGTAGAAACCCTAACCCTTGGTCTCTTTGGTTTGTGAGCAATCTAGGGCATATGAAAAGTATGAATGGGTGAGGATGATGAGTTGTATACGAAACCTAGTCCATAGGTTTAGGGTTGGCAATTGTAAAACCTTGCAGTCCATCCTTTAAAATCCCATGGGTCCCATATATTGACAAGATGACATCATGATTTAATTATTACATGTTTTTTTTGGTAGTTTTGTCAATAAAATTTGCAGGTGCATCATGAATAAATCAAAGGAAGATGGATATATTCTATGTTTTAATAAGCATGATAGAATAAGGCTACTATAAGGACCCTAAAAATGGTAACTTGGTAAACAAGTTGGATCCTTGGGCACTCTGATACGTATAATAAGATTCATGTACAGAAAGGTCATATGGATGCCTGATTGAGAAGATCGTCATTATGAGATGATTGATGAAAAGAAATATTTGGCACACCATACTAAGAAAATCCACTATTCATCTATAGCATAAGCTCATGTAGCAGTTGGTTGGTAAGGGCCATTCAACGAGCCTCCATTATATGAATTCATGGGAAGATTTATTCGCCTGGTAGACGAAGGGCCATGATGATATGTTAAGTTATGGTATGTTCTATGCTTATAATAGTTTACTTCGTTTTCTTATTATATTCCACATATTAGAAATCACATGTACATAAAGTGAAGTGCAGATAGAACATTAAACGATCAACAAAAAACAAGACAAGACAAGAGACACAAGATGTGGCGGCTAGCCAGGGACAAACCCCACAATATGTGGGGAAACCCTTTGATCAAATCTTCTTTTATCTTCAATAATTCAGCAGAGAGAAATAGTACAATAAATCTGATTTACATCAACAGTAGCAAATCCTAGATCAACATCATCAACATTAGTGGCTTCATCATCAAAACTAGGGCAATCGATATCTCACAAAATGACGGATCAACTTGATTCCACCACCAAAAGTTGCAAACTTTAGAGGAGGTTTAGATGAACCTACAACGTAGTTCAGATGAGGAGATATTCTGGTCCACACAGGTCAAACTTCACTTATGCAGTTGCAGCATCAGTTTCAACAGCTTCCTTCAAACTAGGGCAGTCGATATCTCGTAAACTGTCCATCGGATCGACTTGATTCCACCACCAAAAGTTGCAGCCTTCAGAGGAGGTTCAGATGAACCTACAGCGTAGATTAGAAGAGGAGGTTTGATGGTCCATGCTAGTCAAAGTTTGGATCTGCAGTTGCAGCTTCAGTTTCAATAGCTTCTAGCTTCACATGTGTGAGAGAGAGACCCTTTTCTGTACATTAGAGAAGAGACTCTTTTCTGCGCAGTATAGAGAGAGAGAGATGTGATTAGATGAGTGAGTGCAAATGAGAAAAAGTCCTCCTATATTTATACACAACTATTGATGTTTGAATAGATGCGACTAATGGGCTTCTAAGCCTACATGAGTTGTAGGTTAGCTTGATAATAATTCCATAATCAAAATAAATTCATATCTCCATGAATACTTTTTGGAATCGGATGATCTTTAGATCAATCCTACATGTCTCGACGAGAGGAATCTAATGAACATATTATCAGCTATGAATAAGATGACCCGCATGAAGTTTGGCCCTAGTTGCCAAATTTAACACTCCCTCTCAACTAGGGAGAACTTCATCTGCAATCTGTCTGTCGATCGCTACTATTCATCCATCACATGCACTGCCCTGTACAGCCTGACCCTTGCCCTGCTCTACTCTATTCTGCCTGTTCTGCTTTGTCTTGTTCTGCCCTGTACTAATATATACGGCTCTGCTCTACTTTGTTTTGTTTTGCTCTGCTTTTATCCAAATTATGAAGAAGAAGAAATGATTGAGGATGTATCATACTGA
This sequence comes from Pinus taeda, assembly GCA_000404065.3. NCBI lineage: Eukaryota > Viridiplantae > Streptophyta > Pinopsida > Pinales > Pinaceae > Pinus > Pinus taeda. The sequence goes on from APFE030914165.1 coordinate 730,366, forward strand.
CTCAAAGTTAGCCTCAGAGTATGTACCACTGGTCCCAGACTAGTCTCAACCAACCCAAAGTCAGTGTCATAGTAAGTACAACTCCTACCACTGGTCCGAGACTAGTAACATCCTCCACTGACTCAAAGTCAATCTCAGAGTGTGTACCACTGGTCCCAGACCAGTAACAACCGACCCGAAGTCAGTGTCATAGAATGTACCACTCTTACCACTGGTCCTAGACTAGTATCATTGATCTCAGATCAATGGAGGTCATCCTAGCATAGGGAGTATGGTAGATACAATGATGCGTCCATCGATACTACTATGGTCCCTAACTTCATTTCCTTGCTCATTGATCAGATGAGAGGTACTTCCCATGAGTCCCAGACTACATGGGTAGGATGCCTCAATAGGAGAACTAATAAATCCTGTCCTCATAGGAGAACACATCAATCCTGCTACAATTTCCATGGAGAACACATCAATCCAGGCCTCACAGGAGAACACATCAATCCTGCTACAATCGCCATGGAGAACACATCAATCCAAGCCTCACAGGAGAACACATAAATCTTGCTACAATCGCCATGGAGAACACATCAATCCAGGCCTCACAGGAGAACACATCAATCCTACTAAAATCGCCATGGAGAACACATAAATCTAGGCCTCACAGGAGAACTAATCATCCTACTACATAGGAGATTGAATCATCCTGTTCCATAAGAGAGTGAATCATCTTGTTCCACAAGAGAGAGAGTCATCTTGTTCCAGTGAGCACCACCAGGGGAGGGTGAGTCACCCTATGGTTGTATGTTGCTCCAGTAAGAACCACAAGCCCTCAGAGCTCCCAGAGCTCAATGTATGCAACATGCAAGACCCTTGTACAAGGATTTCTTGACAATTCCAAGTCGTTTGGGAAAATCACAGATTAGATCTTTCCTCGGGGCTTTGACAAGGTGTATCGACCTGTACATCATATTAATGTGATGGAGCCTCCTTGCTCATCGACTTACCATATCCCAGATGATGTCTATTTGCTAGAGCAATCGACGAATACGAGATTCCTCAATAATCGAATCCCACCTCTGGTTGTTACAGAGAATCACAGTGGTATCTAATGTAAATCCAAACAGCTCACTAAAGAGCTTTAGCAACCATAGTACCTCATAGGAGGCCATGCTAGCAGTAATATACTCTGCTTCAACGATGCTCAAAGCCACCGACTTCTGCTTCCTACTCATCCAGGATATTGAAGCGGATCCCAAGGTGAAACAGCACCCGAAAGTTCTCTTACAATCCACCACACTGCCTACCCAATCAGCATCAGTATATCCAAGTAGTCTCACATCTTCGGCAGTGTATCTTAACCCATTAGTAATTATGCCATGAAGATATCTCAGAAGATTCTTAGAATCAATCCAGTGAGGCTCAACCAAATGTGAGCTCACAATGCTAACTGAAAATTTAACATATGTTCGGACGAAGGTTCACCAAGAACATCAATGCGAATGAGTTTATGAAACTCAAAGGCATTTCCAAAATCTAGTCCGACATCACTACCATATAACTTCTAAAAGTTAAGATCCTCGAGGTAGTCACAGGCTTGCAATCCATCATATCAAATCTTTCCAATATCTTTACCACATATTTTCCTTGAGATGTGAAAATTTCCCCTGGCTTCTACCACACTTCAAGTTCTTGGTCCTTCATTCCAAATTCAAAAGCCAACTCCATCTTACATTTGTGGATGAGAAGGTCTGCACCTATTAGAAAGAGGTCATCCACATACAGCACCAGTGTGAGAGGCTTGTCATCTTCAACCTTAAAGTAAAGGTTAGGATCGACTTCACTCCTAGTGAATCCCACCGTCATCAAGTAGTTTTCAATCCTCTCATACCATGCTTGGGGTGCTTGCTTCAGCCCATAGAGAGCCTTTTTCAACCTGCATACATGAGATTTTCGATCATAAATCTCAAATCCTTCGGGTTGCTCCACGTAGACCTCTTCTTTGATCGAACTATGCAAGAACGCAGTCTTGACATCAATTTAATGTAGGTTCCATCCTTGTGAAGCCGCAAGGGCTATGATCGAGCGGATGGTCATATATCTGGCAATAAGTGAAAATATCACATCATAGTCTATACCTTCCTTCTGGGAGAAACCACGAGCAACAAAACAAGCCTTATACTTTTTCGTACTTTCATCTGTTGCATGCTTTATCTTGTAAATCCATTTAGAAGTGACAATTGTCTTGTCCTGGGGTCTGGGAACTACTTCCCAAACATCATTCTCCATAATAGACTCATATTCTTTGGTCATAGCATCCTTCCATACCTGATGCTTGACGGCATCTGAGAATTATGGAGGCCCATTTTGTATGATTGTACTCATGATGGTCAGATATCCCTGATACCTGTTAGGTTTCTTACTTTCATGGAAGGTTCCTTGGGGTGCAGCATGTCCTTCAGCATCATCAAGTATCCCCCTAAGCCATGAAAGCCTCTTCCTAGAAGAGGGAGGCTCAGGCGGATAAATAAAATCCATGGGTTCCTCCACATCAGGCATTGTTACATCATCTACCCATAGAGACAGCTTCCGCAATCTTACAATTCTTCCTTTCTGCCACACCATTTTGCTCAGGAGTATGTGGTGTAGTAGTCTCCCTCTTAATTCCACCCTCAGATATGCCTGAGTGAACCAACTGTAATATATCGAAGGTCTTGCTTTGACTTGAGGGGAATGGTCCCCTTTTGAGCTTTCCTTCAACATGTCCTAGACATACACCTTCTTTCTCTACTCGGAATTCGGGCATCCCTGTCACCATTTGTCTTACACCGGGTAGAGCTTTATAATGAAGGTGGGCAAACCTCTGAAGCCAAAGTTCGGACTGAAGAGATGTGTCATAAGATATGACACCTAGCGGACTTTCATTGACCTGATATAATGAATCAACACGAAACCCAAGATTAAAGGCATCTTTAACATTATTTTTCCATATACGTACCTTGCCATCGCTGAAGGTTACCTTTTAGCCTTTGTCTTCCATTGCCGAGATGGACACCAGGTTCTTTTTGAGGTCAGGTGCATTTAATACATCCTGGAATTTCTAGCCTTCTTGAATGGTTGTGCTCTTCCTTGATTCCCAGCTCTCCTCTTACCTTTGCTATTGAATTTGGCATTCCTTTGATTGCCATCAGAGGGATTTTGACCATCATCCCGGTGTGATTCTTTTCTATCAAGGCACTCCCTTGCATAGTGACATACTTTATCGCAAATGTAACATAACCCTTTTCTTCTACCCTTAGGTCCAGCGTTTCCTTTTTATTTAGCCCCAGAATTATTTATTTTCTTAGCATGAGAAGAAAAGGCAGCAGGAGGACCTTTAGGCATGGGCATTTCTTCCTCTTCTACCCTTGTTTCTTCTTGAATGCATCTAGCCGTTAATTCCTCAAAACCAGGAATTACATTATTGTTCAGAAGAGTAGTCTTGAACACATACCATTTGGATGGTAATCCTCCAAGAGTCGTGAGTGCCATTTCCCTGTCAGTAATAGCCTCCCCAATAGATAGGAGATTGTTCCTGATTTCGGTGATCCTTAAGAAGTATGCTTGCATACTCTCATCTTTACCCTTCTTAATTTCCTTCAATTTATTTCTAAGAAACAAAACTTGATTTGCATCATTTACATTAAATAAACTCACCAATCTATCGTAGATGTCCTTGGAGGTGTTTAGGTCGGAGATGTAGGCCACCAAGTGCTTGTTGATAGAGTCCCGGATGATCTTCTTTGTTTTCACTTCTCCATTTTCCATTTGTTCCTGGCAGCAGTGGATGCATTTAGTGGAAGCTCAATAATATTTCCTCTTACATGGTCCAGCACTGCTTGATCTTCTAGGGTTAGATCGATAGACATCTTCCATCCATGATAGTCAGCTTTCTCACGAAGCTTGTCTTCGACAGGAAAGAGTGTTGAGGACCCCATAGTTCTTTGAGGATAGCCTTGCCAATCTTCTCTTCAATGATTGCTCTTGCTCTTGCTCGGGCTTTGTCTTCACCTCAGCGCTGATACCATGTTAAGTTATGGTATGTTCTATGCTTATAAAATTTTACTTCTTTTTCTTATTATATTCCATAGATGACATAAAATAAGCGCCAAGACAAGAGACACAAGATGTGGCGGCTAGCCAGGGACAAACCCCACAATATGTGAGGAAACCCTCTGATCAAATATTCTTTTATATTCAATAATTCAGCAGAGAGAAATAGTACAATAAATCTGATTTATATCAGCAGTAGCAAACCCTAGATTAGCAGCATCAGCATTAGCAGCTCCATCATCAAAACTAGGTCGATATCTCACAAACCGACCGTCGGATAAGCTTGATTCCACAACGTAGATCATATGAGGATATATTTTGGTCCACGTAGGTCAAACTTCACTTCTGTAGTTGCCGCTTCAGTTTTAGCAGCTTCCTTCAAACTAGGGCAGTGGATATCTCGCAAACCGTCCATTGGATCAACTTGATTCCACCACCAAAAGTTGTAGCCTTCAGAGGAGGTTCAGATGAACCTATAGTGTAGTTCAGATGAGGAGATATTCTACTCCATATAGGTCAAACTTCACTTCTATAGTTGCAACTTCAGTTTCAGCAGCTCCCTTCAAACTAGGGTAGTTGATATCTCGCAAACTGTCTGTCGAATCAACTTGATTCCACCACCAAAAGTTGCAGCCTTCAGAGGAGGTTCAAATGAACCTACAACACAGATCAAAAGAGGAGGTTTGATAGTCCACGCTAGTCAAATTTTGGATCTGCAGTTGCAGCTTCAGTTTCAGCAGCTTCCGGCTTCACATGTATGAGAGAGAGACCCTTTTCTGCGTAGTAGAGAAGAGACTCTTTTCTGCGCAATAGAGAGAGAGAGAGAGAGAGAGAGAGAGAGAGAGAGAGAGATGTGATGAGATGAGTGAGTGAAAATGAGGAAAATTCCTCCTGTATTTACATACAACTAATGATGTTTGAATAGATGCGATGTGGGGCTTCTGAGCCTACATGAGTTGTAGGTCGGCTTGATAATAATTCCATAATCAAAATAAATTCATATCTCCATGAATACTTATCGGAATCAGATGATCTTTAGAGCAATCCTACACCTCTTGACAAGAGGAATCTAATGAACATATTATCAGCCATGAATAAGATGACCCACATGAAGTTTGGCCCTAGTTGCCAATTTTAACATGATATTGCAGACATTTTCTACTCTCTCATATTTGGGGCAAGCTTCCTAGAAGTTTGTTGATACAAGTGCGTAATTTGAAGAAAGTTGGATGACTAGATGAAGTAAAAGGCATGAATGTTTTTTTAAATTCTTCTTTGATTTAGTTAACTTATGTTTATGCAGGAAGAGAAAGCTACATAAATATGTTTGGTTTCATTAGCATGTTTTGAATTTTTTTGGGCTCTTCCAATTGAAGACATGTTGGTTGTAATCAACATCCAAGATGATATGAAAGATTGTCGACTTCAGTGGAAGCTACAAAATCCCTCACAAAGATGACAAGATGTGAGGATGACTCTTTTTGATGATTGAATAAGGATATTGATGATGACAAGGAATTACGTGTTGAAAAGAAGTTATTATAATCTCATGACTCTGATGGTTCAATATAGTTCTGCTACCGAAAGAAGATGCTTTGCAGGAAGATTTAGTGGCAAAAAAATACGATATGATTGAGATTCAATTGCAGAAATTGAGTGGATAACTTTAGCAGTTATGTCCAAAGGATACATATCACTGACAGGAAAGGTAGTAGGTTGCAGATGGTTCAGTAATCATGTCTTGGTAGATCACTTTCTCGATGCTCAGAGGGAGCTATGCTCAAAGGGAGCTATGCTCAAGCTCCATAGCGACTGGTTATGAATATGTAGCATGTAAAGATTTATGAAATGGAAAGTGGTGGATTGTGGTGGATTGTCCCTATGAGAAGTTGTGGAATAAGATGGCTCCATGATGTGCATAGAAATTGATGACGTAGAAATAGGATGCCTACAAGTAACTAATAGTACCATGCCTACAAGTAGCTAATAGTACCTTGATTTCCACAGAAGAATATGAAGTTGATATTGGAAGAAAGTCCCTAATTGAGAAGGAGCTTGGACATATTCCTTTCATGTGTAAAGGAATGAGTAGATCCTCCTAGTTGAGAGGAAGAGATAGATACATCATTCTTGTCTTCAAATAAATGAAGAAAGAATGAAGGATTCGGTAAGCATATGAGACTGATACTTCTTAGGGATAGAAGTAGTCTCGAGAACTGATACACTTTGAGGATGAGATAGGGCATCCAAAAGAAAGAGTAGTCGAAGAGAAGATTCCTTGAGGATGTGTAAATCCAAGAGAGGAATGATCCTAAAAGGACATAACTTATGAACATCCAGATGGGGTATGTACCTAGAGAGACAATGATGAAGTTGTCTATAAATCATTGTCTCCCTAGCATTGTGCTCTAATCTAGTAGAGAGGTAGAGTTATTAGTCAAGGCCTTGCTATATGACAATGTTGGTCGATATGATCAGATGCACTGACATAAGATGAAAAGATAGCTTATGAGATGGCTTACCAATCCAAATATTCTTATAAGAACTTTTCAATGGAAGTATTGTCCTTGTACCTATGGTCAATTATGAATACCTCCCTAGTTAAGATGGAGTGTTGAAAGTTGTAACTAGTTTCGGTCTTCATAACTGTATTTGGATCATGACTTGATGTAATTATTATTGTCTTGTCAAAAGAAAAATATATTTTGTAAAATAAAAACAATTTTATCATGAAATGGGTCTCTTGCCCATTGGTTTTCATGTCTTAGGTCCAAGCACCCATTGAGTTCTCTAGAGTTTTGTATAGATTCAAAATTCAAAGTCATGATGTAAAGTCCCTTGAAGGGATCATATATCAAGAGAAAGAAAATTATTTTATGTAAAAGAAATGTCTAGAAACCACCAAAATGATCAGGTCGGCTGCCCCTTAAAGTTAGTCTAGAAGAGACATATGCACCCACTCAAAGGGTTATATAAAGGGAGGAATTCGACCTTCATTACATACACAACTTGGTCATACTTCTCTAATCTGATCTAAGGTAAACAAGAGGTGCAAAGGAACTAGAAGAAGGCAGTGAAGAAGGAAAGAAGATCTTATCTATGTTTGCCCCCCGAACACATGCGAGTTTTCTGTGGAAGACTAGGGCTTCCACAGGTCTGAAGTTTGTAGAAACAATGACAGATTCGTGAAGTAGATTTATGGTGGTTGGCCTAGTATTTTTGTGAGTAGTCTTATATCTTGGTCTTGGAAGTGTTCATTGAAATAAATTCTATAAGAAGAGGAAGTTCTCCGAGTTTTCCTGTTGTGGGTTTTGTCCTAGCTTGGAGCCTATCTCTAGTGTCTCTATTATTTCAATTGTGATATTCTTGTTTGGTATTTATCTTGATGATGAAAAACTTAATAATTAAAGAAGAAGAACTAAAAGGTATCACAAGAACTTGTCAAAGATAAGAGAAATCAATTATAAAAACACTTTTATAGTCTGTCCTGGATTTCTCAACAATTTAGAAGCACAAATTTTCTACCAGATAATTACTTCCAATGATACAATTATCTCTTTAGCACATTCTAGATCATTAAGAAATTACACTTCATAATATTTCAACCATAGATATAGTAGGGAAATAGAGACCACAGTAAAACAATGATGCACAAGAGGCAAAAAAATTTATCTTGGGAAAACCCTTAACCAGGGAAAAACCTAGCAAATCTTTTCTTAGGAGAAATTGTCCAATTCAATCAAAATGTACATCTAATTTTCGAGTTAAAATATCATCCCATTGACCATATTATATTTCAAGTCAAAAGAGAGAGAAATTCAAACTTTTGCTCACAAGTCTGGTCAAAGAGGCTGAAATTTGCCTTTTTGCTACTCCTAGTCAACTAAGGTCAAAGGAATCGAATGTTGGTATTACTACACAAAAAGATTCGCTTAAACTGCAGTCAAAAGAAGAAAAGTCAATGTCAAATTCTTTGTCAACCTCCAATAAAAAATGCTAGAATATTCACTCTAATAAACCAATCAAAAATTTGATCAATGTAGCTGACCAAATAGTCAAAGTCAACATTGGTCAAACTGAAGTAGAATATGTCAAATTATGCTAGTCAAAATGTCTTCTTCCTCCGCATGTGTGAATAGAAACCTTCTTGAACAGATCCGAATTGGAAATGAGATGCCAAAATGAGAAGTCAAAATGTCAATTTATGTGTATTTTATCATGTGGGTTTTAACCAAGGGTTAAACCCCTTCAACGACCAACCTGATAATTTTATAGCCTACATGAACAATAAAATAATAATTTGCTTTCCTTTGACTTTATTGACTTAAATATTGATCACAACTACAATATTTCAAGAGAATCAAGCAAGCAACAAATACAACACAACCAACCAAGGTACAAACATAAAGAGAATAAGCAAGCAACAAATACAACACAACCAACCAAGGTACAAACATAAAGGCATAAATGTAGACACCATGGCTCTCAATTTTTCCACTTGTAATGTGAGAGATTGAAACCAACTGTCAAAATTAGAGTTGGGTTTGATCACAAATATGCCAACTGACGAGTTGTTGCATGTTGGATGGGACTCGTACCTAGAATGATGACAAGTGACAACCAACATCCCAATGAATTGGGTGTATCGTTCATAGAAGTGGCTATTGATTTTTGTTTGCGATTGTTAGTGGTCTGTTGGTTATAATTAAAACCCTTTTATCAATATTTGGAATTTGTAGCACTATAAATTTTGTTACTTATTATCCTTGCCACAAGGTAAGTATTACGCATTCGATATGCAATGAATTTGAAATACCTGTTCTTTGACCAAAAAAAGTCAAACACAAATGTGTAATGTTAATTAAAAATATATATTTTTTTAAATTATATTAATTCTTATTTTTTGGAATGTGATTGGTAAATTGGATCTGATTTCGCAATGATATCGCTGTCGTCGGAGGATCCTTTGTCATACGCCAACGTCGCTCGTTTGGGCTCATTTGGCGTTTCTCTATCCGCCTAATCCATGGCATCAGCATTGGTTCATGCGCCTATAACTGAAAATCAACTTATACAATTAATTGGAGCAGTTGTCTATAATGAGATTTTTTGGAAGTTTTTTTGGTGGGTTTTTTTGGTCAAAATCCTGCTGCAATTTACTGGAATCGCAAGTTTGATAGCTAGTTTGTGCACAATCAAAACGTCCCACGGGTTTTTGAGGGTGCTGAATCCAAATATGCAGTGAAAAAACCATTTTAACTGCAACAAATCAATATTTAACCTCAATTTCTTCCGCCGGATTCCGTCACCAGAATCTCCAAAAAATCGCATTATAAACCACTCCTTAATTGGATTCACAACCATTAATGATGACATTGGTTCATGCCCCTATCACTAGCAATCGACCTGTATAATTAATTGGTTTGAAACCATTAATAGATGACATCAACCAATCACATACATGCTTTTAAAATACTTTATATTATTATTGAGGTGTTTCCTAGCTTTGGGTTCCATTCATAGAGTTTAATAATTTATATATATCTATACTTATAGATGGAACATACAGAGTGACATGTTTCACAGTTCGTATATTCTTAAATGTAACAACTGAATCGCACAGGATTTTAATAATTTAATATTTTAATAATTGTTGGCCAGAATCACCTGATTAATTTACCATTTATTCCATATACATATTGGTCTATCTAGTATAAACAATATTGGGATTAATGACTTGAAAAATTCATCCCTACGTGTTCGGTGAATCCCCTGATTAATTCACCATTAATCATCAATCATCCTCGCTGCCATGGAAATAAAATCAGTCAATAAAAAGCGAGTTATTTGTTATAAACAATACTGAGCTTAATCACCCATAACATGTGAGAAATGCAAATAAATTCAATCAGTAAAAACCAAGTTATTTTAATTATTACATCATAATGTTTGGAATACTGTGTAGACTTTCATGGTTATGTTACTATGAGATTTTAGAAAATTTTCAAAGGGCAACAGGCCTTCAAATAAATTACGAAAAGTATGTCTTTTTCCATAATGATTCGTGCCAGGATGAGATTGAATGGTTATCGGATCTGTTTGGAATCAAAGCCCATCTGTTAGTCTTGGATTAAAATATTTGGGCTTTCAGTTAAGAGCCGCGGGAAAAAGGCAGCTGGGGATGGATATTAGACAGGTATTGTAAGAAGATTTCCGCTTTGGCAAAACAGGTACCTCTCTCTGGCAGGAAGAGTGATCCTCGCACAATCGGTTTTAAATCAGATGGTTGTATATTGGACTTATTTATTCTTCATCCCAGCAAGCATAATTATGGCAATGATTACGGCGAATTTCATATGGGGAGGTCAAGCGGGTAAAAAGAAATTTCATCTCTCAACTCTAGCCAATATTTCCAAACTGAAAAGCTGCGGCAGATGGGGGCTTTTAGACTTGAAATCTTTTGGAAGGGTTTTACAGAAACTCTGTGGAGAGGCATTTTTGAAGATGGTTCGTGGAGCAACATAGTTCAGTTCAAATATCTAAGAAGGAAGGATCTGGCATATTGGCTCGGGAAGAAAAATTTAGGCTCTTCTAAGGGGTCTCCTATTTGGCTAAGCCTCGGAAAAATTGGTAAATTTTTTCTGGGAAAAAGTATTCTCATTGGAAAAGACTGTTTCATGAGTGGCGCTGAAGTGATTGAGTTTCAGGATTCATTTCTAAATTTTCTCCACAAGAAAGGATTGTTTTATTCGGAGAGTCTAATTGCAGGCTGGCAAGGCCCGATTCTTCTTTGGAAGGACGCTGATTGTATGGGGATGATTGTTTTATTCGGAGAGTCTAATTGCAGGCTGGCAAGGCCCGATTCTTCTTTGGAAGGACGCTGATTGTATGGGGATGCTGACAGACATAGCTTTTCAGTGGGATCAAATCAGAATCCGTCTTAGGAACTGTGGAATTTTTCGCACAGAGAATCAAGACGGTCTCATATGGAGAAGTTCGAAAGTTTTATCTGCTATACAGCGAAAAGATGTTTATAGAGACCTGATTAGGCTAAAGCCTTCTCTCCTCAAGCCTTCCTTTCCGCCCATCCTCTGGAAATCGGGATGTCCCTCAAAAACAATCATTTTCTCTTGGTTGGCCTTCCACAATAGGAACCTCTTTTGGGAAAATTTAAGAAAACGCGGATGGCAGGGTCCGGGTGTTTGTCCCGTCTGCTGGTCTGAAGAAGAAACCAACTTCCACCTCTTTCTTGATTGCAAGAAAACTCGTCTACTTTGGTGGACTCTGGAGGATTCCCATGGCATCCAGCATATGTCTCATTCCTCTATTTCAGATGCATTTTTATGGGGCAGTCTTAAAAAAAATCATGGAGATCAATCTTCATCATCACTGTATGGTGTATATGGAAGTGGCGCAATAGGTTTATATTCAACAGTAAGGTCTCCCCTTTTCTGGAAATCATCTCCATTATCTCTTCCATTTATGAGTCGATTCCGCAGTGCCTATCCAAGGAACCGGAACAGAAAGGAAATGCGGTACAACAGGCCCTGTCTCCTATGCCGAGGGCCTTTCTCGACGGGGCTGAACAGGGTGGTCAATGTGGCTGTGGGGTCATCATCTTGGTAAATGAAAATTGTCATTATCTCATTTACTGGAACGGGGGGAGAGGATCAAACAGCAAGGCGGAAGCGATGGCCTTTGCTGGCCTCCTTCATTTCTACCTCTTTATCAATCTCCAGGATGTTTCCATTTTCGGTGACTCTAAGGTTATGGTTGATGGTGTTCTTGGTAAGAATATCATTAGGAAGCCGCAGCTCACTGGATGGATTGACAGGATCAAATATTTTTGGAACAGATCCAAGGGAGTTTCCATTCATCACATCAAAAGGGATCTAAACCAGCGTGCAGATGATTTATCAAAAAGAGGTCTTCAGGCGGCTCCATGCTTATGGTTCATGTAGGTTTCCTATGAAAGCAATATTTTCTCCATTCAAAACTTCTTTCCTCCTGATTTCTAACCTTGCTTTTGCTTCGGTTCTGGCGCTTTCATCAATTTCTGGTTTTGTTTTCTATTAGTTTCATATGCTTCTCTCTGGATGCTGAAGTTTGTCATCCTCATTTCTATTTCCAATGAACGCAGGTTCTCCGAGCTTGATTTGTCTTTCTTGTTGTGGGGAGTAGATTGTTATGATCAATTTTGCTTCTCAGTGGTTAATTTTAGTCTTCTCTATGATCAGCGAGACTATTTTAGACTCGGCCCTTTAATGGTTGTTAGTTTGTGGTTCTCTTGGCATGCCCTGTTCTGATGCTTTCCAATTTTGGCTGGAGCTCATTTTGGTGTTAATTTTGGTGTTAATTTCTACGCTCCTATGTTTAGTCTCATATATGAGGAACAATTGTGCTTTCCAGTTTTGGCTGGAGCTCATTCTGGTGTTAATTTTGGTGTTAATTCCACTCCTATGTATAGTCTCATATATTTGAGGTTGGTGTTAATTCCACTCCTATGTATAGTCTCATATATTTGAGGAACATCTGTACCAGTATAATGTTTTGTTTATATTTCTGATATAAATACATTTATTGCTTTTTTCGACCTGAAAATTAAAAATAAATAAATAAATTATTTTAATTATTGCCCTTAATAAACCAAGTTATTTTAATTATTGCCCTTAATAAGATTAATTTTTTTAATAGATATTTTATTTTAATTAAACACTTTATTAATTCAAATTCAAGTTTATGTGATCCATAACTTGTTAATTCATGAAGATGAACCACACTGCGAAATACTCCGTATGTGAGTTTTTCAGAAAATTCTCATGAATTAACTTTATTAATTGTTATTTCCTATATAAAAAGACATAGACTGATATTTTATTTTAAAAATAAAAATATATAAAATATACTTATAAAATTTATAATTTTATTTTATTTATTCCTATTTTATTTTTAATTCAATTATCTATTTTCCAATAATAAAATAATATAATATAAATATATTTATAAAATTATAATTTTAAAAATAAAATAGTATAAATATATTTATAAAATTTATAGTTTTATATATTCCAAAATTAATAATTGTTATTTATATTTTTATATATTTATTTTAATGTACCAGTTATACATTATAATTTTATTTATTTATATTCTTGTTTTTTAATTCAATTTATTTTCAAAATAAATTTAATTATCTATTCTTAAATAATATTTATTTAAAATATTATTAAAAATAAAACCATATAAATATATCTACACAATTCCTCATGTCGGTCAAGCTATTAATAGCCAGTGAGAAAACATGTCCAAAGTTTGTGCACAGTGCATCCACGAGGAGGGCGCGCGGGTGAGTCAAGGCATTCATTCTATGGTGGCCCCCTCCGTCCTATCGAGCCTGTGAGGGTCTTGGGTCTGAGGTGAGCCACATTTGTTTGATGCCACTATGAGGTATAGACCCTTTGACCTTTACTAACTCGGTTTGGTGTTTAAAATCTGAAAGAGGGGTATATACATTCAACAAAACCATCACAACAAACATATCTTTAAATGGGATTAATGCAGATTTTCTAGAACAGATTAGGATTAATAAGCTATAAAATGCATATTCCATGAAATAATGTCATTCAGGTTGAATTAAGTTACCAATTTATAGTCTTGGCATTGCTGTAGCAGATTCTATGTTTCTATAGAATATATAATACAGAACCATTGTGACATGGCAGCCAGAGAGATGTAACATGATAGCATATGCATGTATGTTTCAATAGGCAGTTCGCTAACACGGAAATTTGAGTTTTATAGAAATAATTATATTTCTGTCGATCATTTTGATGAAAGTTTAGGTTTTTACCGCAAAGGACAGATAGGTTCTAATTTTAAAGAATTTTTTGCAGTATATATCAGCCACCTATGCACTACATAATTTTTTTGTGTTTTTTTGTATATACATTTACGGATCTGTGACTGTATATCTTTAGTGGGTAATTTATATACAGACATATATATTTAGAAGGCTATGGCCACAACATACAACATATGTTATAGGTATTTACAACATGTAATTTTTCAAATTAATAGAAAATTACAAATTTTCTCGGGAGAAAAAGAAAGTTTCCATTTTTACTCTAATTTAACTATATTTAAATTAAACAAGAACATTTACAATATAGTCTTTATTCAAATGTAGCAGTAATTCCTAGTTTTCAAAGTTCAATAATTAAACTAAACAGTGAGGAAATTGATTCATAATTTTCAAAGTTCAATAATTAAACTAAGCAGCAAGGAAGGCTAACTATGCCCCTTGTTTAATCTTAAACTGTGACCATCTAATATAAAAATATTTTTAAAAAATGATTTTCTATAATATGCCTTTACTGCGTTTTTAAATATTTACACCACCAATTTTTAATATAAATTTATAACATAACTTTTAACAGAAATTTATAACATAATTGGGCAAAGAAAATCCCTTTTATGGCTCAAAACATGTACTCTCGAGAGTTAGAAAAGTTTAGAATGGATTAGTGTAACCCTGCACCCGTACTATTGCAGCAGAACATCCAATTGCACTTTGAGGATGGCTCAAAAGTGGCAGATGCAACACTTTACAGACAGCTGGTTGGGAGTCTAATCTACCTAACCACCACTAGACCTAATTTGGCTTATGCAGTTAGTGTGCTAAGCCAATTTATGTCTAATCCACTTGGAAGCTATTGGAATGCAGCGAAGAATGTTTTGAGGTATCTACAAGGCACTGTAGATTATGGAATGATCTATAACAAGTTATGCATTCAATATTGGATCCGGGGTAATCATATAGAGCAGCAAGAAGTAGAACAGTCTCCTTGTCCTCAGCCGACGTAGAGTATCAAGCTATGTGTGCAGCAACGTGTGAGGCGGTTGGGTTGCGGAGACTTCTCCAAGATGTTGGGGAAGAATAGACAATCGCAACAACAATCAGATGCGACAATCAGAATTCAATCAAGCTGGCCAACAATCCGGTGTTTCACAAAGACACTAAACATATTGATACTCAATTCCACTTTGTCAGGGAGAAAGTGCAATCCAAAGAAATTCATCTGGAATATTGTAATACATGTGATAATGTTGTGGACATTTTCACTAAGCCTCTTGGAAAAGTTAAGTTTCAAATGTTTAGGGAGATGTTAAGCATATATGTGAACCCATTCTCCATTAAGGGGAAGTGTTGAAGATAATGGAGAATATCCTAGAATAGGTACAGTTGGTTCACGTAACCTCAAGATAGGGATTAGTTTCTATTTCTTAGGATGCTGTTCTAACTTCCCTAAAACCATGTTTTCTATTTAATATGTAATGTGCGTGAACAATGTAGAGCGTTCTGGAAAGCCAAACTCTCTTTGGTAGAGCTGACCAGTAAGTTTTATTTTTTAATACAAACATTGCCATTTTAATCGTCACTTACCTAACTCCTGCCAAATAGAATATCAAGGAAGAATACTAATATTAAGATTCACTTGGAATTTCAAATGGATGAATCTTTTTGAGAAGTCATCTGTGATATTAGTTTTAAACATCACTAGTATATGTCAATCCTTACAATTATAAACTGAACCGCAAAATACGCTACTCGTGCTCATAATTTATTCATATTCATATATATTTTCATTATGTTACTGTTCAACAAGAATCCCATATCGGAAATGAGGGTTTTCAGAAGCGAGATATTTTGTTCCAAATAAATGACACATCATTCCAAATAAATGACCCATCATGGTCCATTAGAAGTACAATGGTATATTCATGTTAATGAAAGTTTTAAGTATTTAGATTCAACAAACTAATTGAAGGACAAAGATCTCCAAAGATACGTATACATTCAGTCCTCAAGGCCTTGAAATCAAACTCTGTCAAACGCATTTCTTTGTTTCTGTACATTACAAGGTTCCAGATAAGATTGCTGGATCCTTTTGTGGCGAGATAGAACAGAATCACATATCGTGGTTATAACCACCCCCTGGCAATTAGGCCTAGGCCTTATTTTATTATCAGTGACCTTGAAAACATGACAACTTTGTTGTAAAAGAAAAGGAGAAGCAAGAGCCGGTTCAACCTTCCCAATAGAGATTTCATACAGATTCCAATATGCATGTCTAGATAAAACACCACCTTATCCTCTTGGCCGCATGTGACGAAGTAGATTCCACCGGGTGAAAGAATCCATTCCCAGAAATAATTTTCTTCAAACTTGTAAATTCCAAGAGGGGAAAGAAACAATACCCAGAATCCATTTTCAGATTCTGCATAAATAATACGCCTGCATCACTGGATACGTACACCTTTACCTTGACCCAAAATGACAAAGAGTATCCAAAATCAAAACCAAGTCACAAGGGCCACTCAGATGCTGGAATGCCACGCTTTTCAAACCATGCGGGCATGTAAAATCTTTCATACAACACAGGGCGCACGTCCTCCTGAGTGGCAAGATGCTTCAACAGAGGTAAGAGCACCTGTAAAAGCTGACCCATAACAAACAATGCCACTATCGTAAGACGAG
Source organism: Pinus taeda (assembly GCA_000404065.3). NCBI lineage: Eukaryota > Viridiplantae > Streptophyta > Pinopsida > Pinales > Pinaceae > Pinus > Pinus taeda. Next base: position 746,987 of record APFE030914165.1, read on the forward strand.
GATGAACTCTTGCTTTAAGCAACATAATATTTTCTTGTATAAACAGTTTCATTAAGTAAATCATACCTGATTATCATCTGAGTGTGCTCCAGTGAAAGAAACGCAAGGTATACCGTTTAAAGGTTGCAGTAAAAAGCTGAAAGGATTATTGTCAATAATGACTGTCCGGCGAAGATCACGAGCGAGACGTGACAAATCCTTGACATGCTCTCGGTATTTTCTGTTTCATCAATAAAGAATTCCCAATAAAGACTCGATATTGAGCTATAATCTGCAATTCTTATGTTCGGTGTTCAAAGTAGATCAATCCGCATTTGTGGTAAAGGCAATCTTGCCAGAAAATCATGCTTACATACTGAATAAGACAAATGTTTCCCCAGTTAAATTCATGTAAACATTGATGCTCGTACAATAATAGACGAAAAAGAAAGCCAACCAGCCATGGATAATAAAAAATCTGATGACTCTTCCCTATATAAACTTAAATCATAAAGTGAATCTCGAAATTTTCTTGTAATAAGAACGTAAATTATGGAAGATTATAAATATTACATAGTGCAGCCTTGACGATGTTAATGGCAAGTTGAATGGTGCTATAACAGGTCGATCACTGCTACATGTCATGTCAGGGAGGGAACCATACAGTCGTGATTTTAAAACCCGTTGTCAAAATCTGGCATTTTTTACTAAATAGTATTTTGATGATAGAAATGGAATTAGGGTCATTAAATTTAACCCAGAGCACCCAAAATCTTTAGAGGGATTTCCAAAAATTTCCTCCCGATTTTATCAAAATCATACCCAAATGGAATGTTTTCCGGAACAAAACATCGCTCTCTACGCTACGCGTTCATAAAATGTTAATATTTTAATTTTTGACATATGGTGAGCTTGAGTCCGCAGCCAGCCAGCCTATCAATGCTCATTGAATGATATTTATCCTCAAAAGTGTAGATTATTAGTAAAATTCAAACCCTACAGCCATCATCCATGTAAAATGTTATAAATTATGACATACAGTAAATGTCAGTCTATCGATAACGACTATCAGTGAGTACAATCGCAACGGGAAAAGATGTCTAGACTTTTTTTTCAGTATGAAAAAAAACAGCAGGATTTATATTCATATAAAGGATCTTTACATAGACAAATACTTGATATGTGCTAAACGCTGATAGATGTAAGACTTAGCTGACTCTGAGCACAGCCTGAGACAGGGAATCTTATATGGAAGATAAAGTAGAAATCTGTAGCAAAAAACAGATAATGTCCACCATAGACACATAGATATACATACAGGTCCATCTAGATTTAGCCACCCCATCAAAAAAGAGAAGATCAAGGAGGAAAAGACAGGCGTACCTTTTATGAGGAGGAAGAGTCTATTGAGCATAGGAAGACAAAAAAGCCAAAAAATGAACTAAGTACCCGGTAAAGAGAAATCTTCTATCTGATATGTCGTTGATTCCATTTGTATCTCCATTTTCCATATGCCAAGCTGAATAGCGAGGCCTTTTTTTGACAGTTCATCAGCACGAGAATTATGAGACCTATCCACATGATTGATTGAGTAATCTTTTTTGCTGTTCCATAATACTTTTATCCTGTTCATCCATCCAAATAACAAGGAGTTCTTAATAGATAATTTCCCAGTAACCTATTCTATTATGATTTTGGAATCCTCGTATATCTGTAGGTTCTGAATATTCAAGAATGAGCGTAAATGAAGGAGACCCGCCAGGGCCATAGCTTCGGCCTTATTGTTTGAGCCATTACCTCCATTCCAATAAAAGGAGAAGTGTTGGTCTTCATTAATCGATATAAGACAGCCACAAGCACATGAACCTTGTTGAGCAGCCCCATCAAAAAAAGCTCTTGGATAACTCATCATAATCTTCCTCTGATACTTTGAATATCTGGAATTGCCTGAAGTCAACTTCTTAGGAATAGAATTATACAACGAAATAATCTGCTCCAACATAGAGTTTTTATATACTATCCCGTCTTGGAATAATACTTTATTCCTTTGCTTCCAAACTTTCCATAAGAGGAGAAGAGGAATTGATCTTAAAGCAAATTTCTGAGAGCTCCACCTGCTCAATGCATCTTGTATAGCTGAATGATCCACCAAACTGAAACCAATGAAGTTTGCTAGATCCCTCCATAACTAATGAGTGAAACTGTAGGTAAGGAATATGTGATTATTGTTTTCTCCCTCTTTTTTGAAGATTCTCCCAAGGTTTTATTGTGAAAACCAAGCCGAGAAAAATGAATCATTTTATTTGGAACTCTTGTTTTCCACAGAGACAACGGGAAGATACTCTGATAAGGAGAGAGGATTTCTTTTACTAGAACTAAGTAGATTTCTTTTACCTGGATTTCATCCCACTCCCTTTTTTCCCTCCATGTGAGAAAATCCTTTCCTTCCGATCTGCGTATGCCAGAGCTTCTCATAGACATCATGATATTGCTCCATTGCTGAGATAAATCTCCCCTAAGACCCAAAGCCTATGGGTCCTTCCATATAGGAATGCCTCCTTGCCATTCTGCAATTATTTGACTCCATGTAAAGATTCATTTTCAATGTAGAGCTTTTATGATGATTGAAGGAATAATGAAATTCTCCCCCATTCCCATAATATGATCATATCCAATATACACATCCCTACCATTCTAGACATTCCAATAGAGGTTTTTGAGGAAGAAAGATTCAATTTTCCAGAAACTCTGCCATATAACAGATCCATGAGGATTACCAATAGAACCTTTCCTGTACCAGAATAGGAGGTCTTTATTCCCCATGTAGTTCATTCTTATGGTAGAGCTCCAAAAACTATCCCCATTTATGCCTCTCCATAGGCACTTGCATAAGAGAGCCCTTCCAATATTCCTTATGTCCATAATTCCCCAACCTCCCAGAGCTTTTGGAAATGACATGTTCCTGAGACTAGTCAGGTGATATTTTTTTTTTCCTTGCTACCTTCCCATATGAAATTTGCCATCAATCTGTTTAATATAGAAATAACACCAAATGGGACATAGTATAGATGGGCCCAATATACTGTCATCTGGGCCAAGACAGATTGTGCCAGAACCGTTCTGCCGGCTATGGAGAGACACTTATGCTCCCACCCTGCTATCCTTTTAAAAAAATGATCAGATATCTACATCCAGTCAGCTTTTGTGTAGCTTGCTGGTTTGAGATGAAAACCCAGATATTTTAATCCTTCGTTTATGGGTTTTATTTCAATATTGAACAAAACTCTCAGAAAATCCAATGAAACCATGTCTTCTTCATTAGAATAGAAAGAAGATTTCCTTCATTTATATGGATTCCAGAGGCTCTTTGGAAATTTTTTAGAATGCCAATGAAACCGTGTCTTCTTCATTAGAATACAAAGAAGTTTTCCTTCATTTATATGGATTCCAGAGGCTCTTTGGAAATTTTTTAGAATGCCATGAATGCATTCCCATGAAAATTTGTAGAGCATTCCAAAGATCATAATGTCATCCACAAATAAACTGTGGGATATAAAATTTCCCGGACATATCATTAATGCCCTGCAGTGATTATCCTTCACAGCTCTTTTTATATGTAGGCTTAATGAATCCATTGCAAGGATGAATAGAAGAGGGGACAAGGAGCATCCTTGTCCGAGACCTCTGGCAGCTAAGAAGAAGTTTGTTGGATGACCATTGATAAGAACAGCAAAATTGACATTTTCTACGCAGGCCATAATCCAACTTATGCATTCATTTTTTAGCCCTATTTTGCATAAAATACATCTTAGAAAACCCCAATCTAGGCTATCGTAAGCTTTCTTTAATTCTAATTGTAGAATTGTTGCATCCAGCTTTTTAGTGTGTAATGAATGTAAGCTCTCCTGTGTGTTGGCCACAGCCTCAATGATATTCCTGTTCTTAAAAAAGCCATGTTGTTCCTAGGATATGAATTTTGACAAGGTCCCATGGATTCTATTTGCTATGATTTTTGAGATGATTTTGTAAATCGCATTAGAGAGTGAAATTGGTCTGAAATCTGAGAAAACAATAGCTATTTTCTTTTTAGGAATAAGAGCAATGTATGTAGACGAAATATGGTGATGGATAGAACCCTTCAGCCTCGATTCCTCCACCATTGCTAGGAGGTCTCTCTTGAGCAAATCACAAAAATGAATGAAGAACTCGATAGTCCAGCGATCTGGACCTGGGCTTTTATCTTTTTTGAAAGTCTTCATAACTTGTAAGAGTTCATTTTCAGACACAGACTGGAAAAGAGCATTGTTTTGTTCTTCCTCAAACATAGTGGGAAAGAGATCAATTCCCCATAAGATGTCCTCCATCCTACAATTTTCATTCTTTTTGTATGATTTTCCAAAATATATCTCTGCCTCTTTTGAAATATCCTCCTGGGAGTGAAGCAAACTTCCTTTCAGATTTAATTTCCCATATAGAATTGATTTCCCGCCTATTATTTGCAAATCTGTGGAAGAATTTTGTATTCCTATCTCCTTCCTTTAGCCATAACGCCCTAATCTTCAACCTCCAAGATGCTTCTTCAATGGCTAATATTTTGTGTCTTTTCCTTTCCAAATCATTTATTCTACTGCGGACCTTAAGGGAGATACTACATTCTTTCAATTTTACGGCCAAAGCATCCAATTTCTCTTGAATCTCTTTCAAGGCTTTCCTATTGGATTTTTTCTTATTCTCCTGCCAGGCCTTTACCTTAACCTTTAGAGCACGCAAATTATCTAGAAGGGCTTGGGAGCGGGATATATTTTCCATGTAGACCAAAATTTCTTTACAAGGTCATTGAAATCCGCGTCCTCCAACGAAACACTATTAAATTTAAATGGAAGACCCTTCTTGCACTTCCATTTTCTCCAATTTAAGGATATAGGTCTATGATCAGATATAAAACAAATAATTATGTTGGATAATGGCCTACCCATACGGTCCATCAGCGTGTCACTCATCAGAAAACGGTCTAGTCTTTTGGCAAGATAGGATGCTCCAAGTCTGCCATTGTCCCATGTAGGACCCATTAATTGTGGAGAAACATCAATCATATTGTGATGGAGAATAGCACCTTTGATAAGACCACCTAAAGGATCCTCCTTTTTACCCCCCGCCGGTACCCCCCTCCCCCAAACCTCATTACTGCTCAGTGCAATTTAAATCACCCCCTATAAGAAGAGAGCCTAGTTCCAAAAATTCAGAGGACAAAAACCTATTCCAGAAAGGACGACAATCCTTGCAAGGGGCATATATATTTAAAACATGAATAGGACCAGATAGACCTCGAAAATTTGTGAGTAGAAGAATACCTGCAAAACATTTATATGCCTTTGCCGATATCCATAGAGGATTCCATAAAATTGCTAGGCCGCCCGATAATCCATTAGCATCCGTTGCAACAATATGCCATAGAGGAAACATACACCTCAAATATCTGATAGAGACAGCAGCAGCATGCATAGTCTCCTGTATTAGTATCATATTAGGTTGTGTTGAAGAAAATAAATCTTTGAGGGCTAAGAATTTGTGGTCCGCCCCTAGACCCCTAATATTCATTGAAATGATGTGAGTCATGTTGGCCAGTCTTTGGCCTATCCTGCTCCAAGGGGCCCTTTGTCAGAGAGATCAATTATAGGAATGTCAATCAGTGAGTGGTCCATATCCCGGATAGTGTTTTCCATTCTGCCACAGAAATGTCTTGTTCCTCTATTCTGCTTTCTTCTGACAGTAATATTGCTTGCAGAATTAGGACTAATATGGGGAGAAGAAACCGAACATGGTTTGTGGATAGTAAGAGGGCAGAGTTCCAAAGATTTCTTCTTCAGTAGGATATCCAAGTCACTTCCTACAAAATTTGTAGGAGAAATAACCGGAGAGTTTGGGGGAGTTACAAAGTGCGTGGAAGTTTACCTTTCGAAATTTGAGGGGTCCCAACAGAGCTTATTCCTTTCCCATTTGTGGGAAGAGGAGTCCCATCAAAGCATAGTCCCTTCCCTTTTGAAGGAATGTTAGATTTTACAGGGGAAGGAGAAGATGAAGGAATGTACATAATATGGGAAGATGATGGGATATTTGCCATAGGATGGGGTATAGGGGATGGTTGGGGAACTTCTCTACATGAAAAAGGCTCAGGAGGAAAGGAAAAATTCAGAGACTTTTAAGGCGAAAACGAAGCAGAGCGAGGATACTTCGAGGGAAACCACAAAGCTTCGTAGATGGAGATAGTAAAGGAGAAATAGATTTTGTCTTACCTAATGGGGAAGACCTCCAATCTGATGACTTTCTACCCCAAACAGAGTCCCTCAGCTTGTGTTCCGGTAATTTTGAACTTTGTTTAAATTGATATTTCCTTTCCTTTTGCCTTTCCCCTCGAGATAAAGGACAATTCTCCTTCAGGTCACCTATTCTATGACATTAAGAGCATCGAAATGCAACACCCCAAAAATCTAATCTCTGATGCATATTTAATTCCCCCCATAGAAGCTCAATATGATCCGGAAAACCCTCTTGATATTCTTTCTCTATAAGAATCCATGCTACTCTCCTATCCTTGGCACCCAGACACTTTGGGTCAACATAGACAAATTTCCCTATTGCATTCCCAATATCAGTCAGAGTCTCACGAGTCCATAATTCAATGGGAAGCCCCGAAAGTTTCACCCAGATAAGGTTGTTTGAAGGAGTGTTTTTATGAGGATTGTATCCTATGTACCAGTGATGAAGAGCTAAAAAACTCTTACCATGGACCCAAGGAAGAGAATGAATAGTCTCCAGGTCTTTCTCACTAAGAAAGTGAAAACTATACAAGTCTTTCATCAATCTAACTATAATTGGTATATATCCTAGCAGGCATTCCGTCGTTTACCCAACCATGACCGCATCTGGGAATCCTCCATATTTGGAAAGTACCAACGACCTACAAGAGCTCTCTTCTGGAGACTTGTAATTCTATTAGCCAAAAAAACACTGTCAAGATTGCACGCTGAGGGAGGGGGAATGACTTTTAAAGGATGTTGCTTCTTCCTACGACGCGGCATTTCATCTTCGCCACCTTCTATTTCACGTGTCACTAGAGATGATGGAGTAATAATAGAGTTTGCCAAAACAGATTGCCATCCCTCCTAGCAAGGCAAGCCACCGTAAGCCTTTTCCACCTCTATTGTGGCCCGCACTAACGCTGACAAGGCAGACACGTCGAAGAGGATCTACATGTATGCCGCGAGATGACCGCAAAGGCGTCAACAATACAGCTGATACGACAAAGCCCATAGTGGATAGACCAACGAGACACAGAAAGCAAGGGAAGACAAAATTAACGTACGCTAGCCTGATATGGAAAGTGTTCGATAATACGGAGGAGGATTATTTTAAAAGGAAAATACTAACAGGATCTGCACCACCTTATGGGAGATCCTTCATGAATGGGAAAAAGTCTTCCTGAAGGTACAAAAACTGACGAGAGCCATGCGACTATTAATAGCGAAAATGATATATCAAATTTTGCTTAGAGATTGAGATGAAACGTCAGCAGATAGATAGAAACTTCGCATGCCAAACATTCCATCAGCAACCTTCCTGCACCTTCCTCCCACCAGCTCCCTTGAGTGAGAAACCGGAAAAGAAAAACGACACCGAAAAGTCCCTACCTTCTGGCCAACTCCGAAGAGCCAAGGCCAGAACCAGAAAGCCGAAACTAAGCCAAGTTTTGACAGGCTTTCAGAAGGAGAAACTCTAAAAAACCATGGATTTTACAGTCAGGCTAGGGGAATAGACAGGAAACTACCCAGCAAATAGAAACAAGGGAGACTAAGAGAAATCTGGACAGCAACAAAAACAACCATAAAACTTGCACCAACATTTACCTATTCTGCATCGAAAATCTACACAACGACGGGATATAATGTAGAAATTTGAAAAGAACATACAGGGAAATTTAGATGAGAAGGCCTCATTTAATATCAATTTAACTCCTTCAATAAACAATTCAATCCACATTATAGACATGCTTTCTTTTTTATGTTATAACTGGAAACGGGAAGAAAACCGATGTCAAAGCATCCTTTAAACTTTAAAATAGAGGAAGCACTAGAATCAAGTAAATCTGGGTCTAGGCCTACTCACCTCATAACCCGCGTGAAGCCCTTAGGAAAGTAAATCACCAGAACCACCGTAGCCTCCAGAACTGAATGCATAGACCAAACTCTTGAAAACCACCCACAGTCACAGAAAATAAACAGTCTCACAGCTACAGGAGAAATATCAGAGAATAAAGACAGGAAAATGTCTCACAAACTCTCAGTATACTCCACTGACTCAGAGTAAACTCACTGCTTATGAAAAAACAAAGATAAAACAGGAAAATGTTCAGTCAAGGATCCCTGCATGAGGATGCTAGTAATGCACTGTTCCAGGGAGGAGAAATGCTACCCTCCAAAGGAGGGAGGCCAAAAAAGAAACGCGTGACGCAGAAAAACTCATTCTAACAAAGATTAGGAAGGACATTCCATTCCAGAGCCATATCCCGATTGTTCTTGACGTGTGGAGACTTTCAAGCTATGGAAAAGATGGAGAATCGGAGCAGCTTCGGATCCATGAGACGTGGCTGCACTAAAAAACATACTATAGCTTCGCATGCCAGGAATTTAATTTGACACACGACATTTTGTGGTGGGGGGCATAAAACAATAAGAATTGTCGTCGGTTCATTTGCGCCGACCCAAAGTTCATTGGCGGAGGCCACACGCAGAGCAAAGGTTCATGGCGGAGGGCCACGCGCAGAGCAGAGGTTACCGAGTTCCTTCCTTGAAGAACATTGTTTATATTTTGAATCATGGGGAAAAGAAGTCTAAACTTTGGAATACATGTTAAGCAGGATAGAATGTATATTGAGATTTTGATGGGTGACACTACATTGGAGGTAGGCTTTCTCCCTTTTTCTTGATATGGTTTATCTAGTTGATTATTAATTCTGTATTACTGTTTCTTGTTTTCATGTCCTATTTGGTAGTGCTTATTTTATGAACTAATTCTTCTTTTTTGGTCATGCGGTGGAGTTAATTATGGATGTTTTCTTATCTTAGATCTATATCATATTAACTTGTATCTGCATACTAGGATAAAATGTGGTTTGGTTTTCATTAACTTGTATTTGCACACTGAAATAAAATGTGATTTGGTTTTCATGACAAAAATCTAGTGAATGCATACAGCATCAGATCTTATGAAATATGTACTGATTTTTGTTTGACTATCAACTTACTGTTATTTATTGCGTGATGTTTATCTTCATCTCTAAATTATTAACAATATTTTGATGTAATTATGAAATTGTTAAATTCATAATTATTTTAGAAAATATTCAAGAGTCAATCCATATATTGTAGATTGAAGAGCATTTCACCATCGATCATACCAAACAATAAAAACTTGAAAACCATAAGTAAATAAATAAAATATTTTTAATCGACAAATTTCACCATCCAAAAATTTAAGTTTCCATGTATTGCAGATTGAAGAGCATTTCACCATCGGTCATACCAAACAATAAAAACTTGAAAACCATAAATAAATAAGTAAATAAATAAAATATTTTTAATCTACAAATTTCACCATCCAAAAATTTAAGTTCCATGTATTGCAGATTGAAGAGCATTTCACCATCGGTCATACCAAACAATAAAAACTTCAAACCATAAATAAATAAGTAAATAAATAAAATACTTTTAATATACAAATTTCAACATCCAAAAATTCAAGTTTTCATCCGTCTGCTCGTTTGATTCCACAAATCAAACCTTCTGTTTTCTTTTAAGTTTTCATCCGTCTGCTCATTTGACTCCATAAATCAAACTTTCTATATTTAATCTACAAATTTTATACATTTGTTGAATTTAATTTTCTTCAACATGTTTTAAGATGAATTGTAAGCGTTACGGGGATGATTAAATATAGACTCGTTCTTGCTTTCTAAGAATTCAAAGAAATAATTGCCACATTAATTTAAAAGAAATCAGAACTACTGTGTAAAAATAAATATGTACCTATCCATATAAAAATTTAAAAAACATAATGATTGCATGGTGGGGAAGAAAACTATTTTCCACGCGTTATTTTACTTTATTTTATTGGTAAATAAAGGTGTTTTTTAAATTCCATAGAAAATTAAACATTATTATCTTATTAGTATCTTATCTTATATTTGTATATAAACGTTTATCATGTAAAAATGAAGAACAACATTTCAAAGTTAATTATTATATATATTTCTACTCTTTTTTATTGTAATCATATTTTTTAATTCTAGCAACGTATGCTTTAAACTCTCTCAAGGGAAGGGGAGTTGTCGATCATGGAAATTTTCTGAAACCTAATCTTCCATAGGGTTAAAGGATTAATGTAGGGTAGATGAGAGTAAATCCTTCTTGTGAGAGTTTTGTTGATCAAGTTTGATATATGAGTGAAATCTATGCAGAGAATGAAGCATGTTTTGGAGAAGTATCACTGTTTTTATAGTATGAAATGCCTGCTTTTTCTGATGTAGAGTTGAAAAATGTGAAAAATGGGCACTCTTCGATCTGCGTGGTGTATACACATGGGGTGCACAATATACACATGCTCTTGCCGCCCATGCACATTGACATGATTATAGAGGAGTCACGATTTTTTTCATTGCTTCATATTTTGTCGGACAACAAAATTGTTTTGGCCCAAGCATAGTGGTTGAAATATGGAAGACAAACAAAATGACCCAGAACATGGCACTACAGAGTTTCTTTAAAAGAATGAATCTCGAGATAATGAAGCACGTATATTGGAAATGACATGTCCCTTTGAGGCATGAAGACCGTTTGGAAAGGTGACTATAGTGTGCCTCTATGTAAGGGACCACTTGGGGTACCTGAATGGTTGTGTCACCGCTCAAATTAACAGGGGACTAAAGGGGCAAATGCTAGACCAAGGGCAACAAATGGAGACTTAGCCCACTGTCACCTCAGCTAAAGCTCTCTACTATTTACGGACTTTCATTGATGGGAGGAGACCCGGTATATATGGAGTCACAAATGAAAGATAAATCAACAAGTGGATATGGAGTAACCCAAATAATCCCTTTCCAGAAGAGGTTGAAGAATAGAGTTTCACTGCTTTCTAAACAAGGTACAATGTATTCTAGGAGAAGGATGGGAGCATTTGAGGGTTAGGTTTAGGGAATATGACTTGTGAAAAAGTTTCATAATCGCTAAAATCCTTATTGAAATTGGTATCCCGGATGGTTCTTGAAAAATTGTGTTTTCAAAGGAATGGGACCACACGAGACCAAGTGAACCCAACCTAAGTTAGGAGGTAAGAGTTTAAAAACCAATGATGTTCTTAACCCAGAAAAGGAGGGTGAAAGGATCAAAGAAAAAATATTCACTTGAAAGTGTTGAATTGATCCTATGAGGCACTAGCCTTGGGGATACTAGGGAAAATTTTGATATCAGAGCTAGGGCTTGGCTTTTCTCACAACTCCACCGTCGGAATGGATTCCAAATTGGAGGAGGACTTGAGGAAACACCTACACCGGAGAGTCTAGGAGAACGAACTTTTTGGAGGGCTATTTTGTCAAGAAAATGATGCCCTAGGTGACCCAACTTGGCTAGACCTAGAATAAGGTGAAAAAGAATTGATTTTAGGTGACCACCTATTGGTAGATCAGTGCCTTAGTCTTGGGAGAATGGATTCTATGATAAATATGAATGGAGACCTTGGTTCTTAGTCAAGGGGGCCTCAAGACTACCTCGCTGGCCTTCTAGGGCAAAGAGAAGCAATCTTGTAGGTTTTATACTTCGATGTGCAAAAGGTGATGGCTTATCAAGATGAATTTGTTGATAGAATTATCCCTAGGAAATTTCATTCAAATTACATGGCCCATACATTGAGAGATGTTATATATAGAGACAAAACTCCACAATTTAAGTAGTAAATACATGCAGCAATTAGCCCTAAAAATAGCGAAAATCCCAATCCAATGTATATGACAAAGTAAAACAAGAATAGAATTCAAATCCTGTATTTACATGTAATATAACATATCCAACCATCCATAAGTTGACAATAGAGAAGCTCCAAGATAAGATAAACCAAATCCACACATCAAAATTCATCCATAAAGCTCCAATTCATCCTCCAAGAAAAAGTGCAAAATTCTTGAGAGAAGAGATCCAATCCAAAGTGATGATGAGAAACTGAGATCATATTACTTGTATTTATACACAAATTAGGAGTTCGAATTAGCCTTTTTGGCCTACATAAGCCCCAAAACTAAAATAATCTTCTAATAATTCAACTTTTGGTGACAAGCCCACCAAACTAGCTCATAAATGAAAGAGTAAGCCTCTCAAGAGGTCAAATAATAATTTATGCATGTCATAAGGCCCTCTAAAAGGCCTAATGAGGTCCATGGGTGCCATAATGAAGAATAAGACCCTCAAACGCAGTGGATAAAGGGTTGGTCCATTGTAATAACTTGTGGTGCTCCAAATGACGTGGGGGCACACAAGTGTCCTCATGGGTCTCCAAACAAATTGAAGATGATTTTAGATCACTTGCAAGGGCTGGGATAATGGTGTAGGTGGCGCCACATCATCATGCAAGTCTTGGATCACCTACCAAGTGTATCGTGCAAATCTGGGGCCAATTGGGCATGATGGTTCAGGGGCATCTTCCTTGTCCAATAAGTGAACCACAAGCAATCTATGAATGACTGTGGGGATCCATGGAGTGTTATCTGTTGCTGTGGAGGCCCATGGCTCTCAAAGCACACCCTACATGTGTCATTGTAGCCCTCTAGAGAATTAGGACCCTGTATAGGGAGACCAAATCCAAGATGGAGACCATCTGCAATCCTGCATAAGATCCAATTTGTCCCCTAGCCTTCCAGTACAAGTAGTCATTAGAGAAATCGATTAAATGAGTTTACCAATCATGAAACACAGGTGGGTACTTCATAATGGCCCACCCTTCCATAATGGGCTTTGGGATGTGCCAATGTCTCCTAAACTCCAAATGAGGTTAACCAATAATCCTATTAGGTGGTTTCTACTTCTAAAGTGGATAATATAGTCAAGGTACATCCTTCAAAAGGTGGTGGCATGTGACAAATAGGTGAATAAAATAGAGGATGAGAAGGGGTAGCCCTGGGTCACATGCTGGGGTATAAGGGTAGCTAATAAGAGGGAAGCCCACACTTCGGTTTATAATGTGTAGGAGGGAGCAATCGTGGTACGTGAGGTGCCTCAACCTTTATTTTTTCACCGTTCTTTATATGTGTTTTGCCTTTTTATAATTTCTTTTATTAACCACTTGGGGCTTAACGAGTAAGAGCACAATATATAAGATATAGTAGTGAATATCCCCCTTTTAAGGTGGGGCGGTTCATTTCCCACCAGGGGTTGGGACAATCATGGGTTCCTATATGATGGAGGAGGTTCACAGAACCTGTAGGAACCAGGGTGATGGCCATGATGATGGGGTAGAGCTCATGTATTGACTTTTGCCCACGTGCTAAATGTGTTTGTCCTGGCCATATTTTGCATTTTGTGGTATATTTTCCTGTTGAATGTGGGCATATATGCTTTTATATTTCTTTTAAGTTGCATCAACCTTCGAGCTTCATCCCAGGCCATGACCAAAGGTGTGGGTAAGGGGAAGGGCAAGCTAACCCTATGTGGAACCAATGGAAGAATGTGGACACAGGTGGGAGAAATGATGAATGGGGTAATAATGAATGGGAAGAGCGTAACATAAGTGGATAAGGGAGTGGGACCACGCAACTAAAATCGGGGTTTCCCATGAAATACGATCCCTAGATCCAAATGGTCAGTAAAAGAGATTCTACAGGACTAGAATCCAAGGTTAATACCTAAAAGGGGTCTAGGGGACAAGAGCACAAACCTAGCCCATTCTTTTCACCGAATCCCCCCATTAATCCATGCCCAGAAGTGTCCATGATAAGCAAACTACACTACTCAATTTCCAAATGACGGCATACCTTTAGGTTCGGGAGGTCCACCTTCAAACATATGATCATGGCAGATGGGCGAGGGACCACGTGGCTAGCTTAGGTGGCGGAGAAATGGCACAATGAGCTAGTTGGTGGTTATAAGGAGTTGCTGGCTGTCGGCTGAGAACCATCTTGGAGAAAAAAAGTTCTCCTAGGGATATTACCCACAAAATGGCGGGTAACAAGTTGTTTAGGTGAGGTTTCTCATTTTGGCCGAATTATAAATCTTAGCTTTCACCACTAGAAGAAATGGTGAACCTTTAGTAGTTAGAGGAGGAGGTGCATGCAATTTAACATTGATGGTAATGTTCAATTTAGGGTTTCCATTAGTGGTTAGATGTATTGGTAGTTTAATATTTGGTTACACAGTGTTTTGTTTGAGAGAGCCTTCACAAGGTGGTTGTTATCTATCAATAAGATAAGATATTTTACTAATGTCCGCCAAATGACTACAATAGTAGTTAAATGGAACTCAAAAATAAATCCAATATAAGTAATGGAGTGTGGGAGTGTAAAGGCATCTTCTATAGCTACTCTGTCAAAATCAAAGAAGTTGGTAAAGTACAAAATAAATGCAAAAACAAAACCATGACAAGTAGAAAACACAGATGCCAAGGTGTGCTAGCACTAGACACAAAGGCCAAATGAGGGAAGATGGAAGAAGGTTCCTCAACCAAGTCATTAATCACCACAAAGGAGCCAATGCATTGTATCATAATGTTGTTTGAAGATTACTAAGGTCCAAGGGAACCTCCTTGTGTATAATTCTAAGAGAATCCCTAGTTGATGAGGTCCATTACTTCCAACATGCAACACTAGAGGAAAGGATTTTTAAATCATAAATTAGTTGCTTAAACAGACAGAACAATATTATGTGCAAAATGAATCAACCCCTAGAGTTGCTTGATTTTTTTATCTAGTTGCATTTGTCTTAGGGTTTGGAACTAAGCTCCTCAAAACTCTCATGGAAGCGGGTCCTGAGAAGGAGAGAAGGGCGTCAATAAGAAACCTGAGTTCTCACTAATTTCGTATTTGAAGTGGAGTGGACCTCTCCTTGTAGTTTTCTTCCTTAATCAAACAAAACAACATGAAAGAAAGAGGTCATCCGCTTGAAGGGCTTTGATTTGGGAGGTCCATGCAGAGGCCATACTTTCTATGTGATCTCCCTCATGAAAAATGCTAGGCATCTTTGGTGTGCATGCCAAAATAATGTGGAGAAGGAGCCACCTAAGAGTTGATATAGGTAGAGCTCCCCTTGATCGTATCATATATGGGATATCTAAAAATGAGGTCTCCTCAATCTCACTCTCCTACAAGTGGCATAGTCGAAAAGTCCTATCAAGGAAAGGCATGTGTTGAACTATCTCAACACAAAGTTGATGGGAACGAATCATGAACTAACGAAGGGGGGATCCAAAGACCATTCATCCAATGTCGATGAATATATGAAGGTCTAAAAATAATATTGTATCTCAACAACATGAAATTCTTGGAATAAACATCCATCTTGGAGCTAAGACCTTTAGGGTGGCAATCCAACTGACCTAGATCTATTGCATGTTTAATATCCTCCCTAGTAACAAGGTTCATGTCTTGTTTAGATAATATAAGGTGACCTAGAGGATCTAAAGAAATATTTGAAAGGGGGAAGTCAACCAAGAAAAATGACCACCAACTAATGTAATCGGCAATTAAGCCTCCTAAAACGAACAATGTAATCATCCATAGGGCTTATGGAGACAAAAAGAAAGGTAGGGGTATTGATCACTACTACCCAAACCTCCTAAAACCCAACAACTCTATGAAGAAAAGAGACAATTCTAAAAATGGCCTCAAGGTGCAAAGGATGGGCTCCGAACTTCGCCTAGACAATCAACTGAGAAATTCTCTGCTTGCAATGAATAATGTACTATAGCAAAAGGGTTGGAATCTCTCTGTCCTAGCCTAGTCAACACAAATAAAACTAAGCCCTCGATTCCTGGACCCTAAAATAAAATGGGTTGGGTGATTGGGTCCAACAGGTGAATATAGGACAAGATATACTAGAAGTGACTTTGAAAGCATTATTTCTCAAGTAGGGGGAACCATAACCCTTGTTAAGAAAATGCTAGAAAGCATGTCTTGGGCTAAACCAAGGCCTTGAGAACTGGACCTCCCAATATCTATAGATCATGGTGATATCCTATCCTCCCATTAGAAGTGGAAGTGGTAGTCAAATCACACTTTTAACACTTCGACAATCATAACTTTAATCTTGCTTATGTTAAACATCACCCATCAAAGATCACATAAGTTGGATAGGGCATCACTCTATCTCTGTAACCCCTCAAGAGGGGAGGTCAAGAGGATCACATTAACAACAAATAGAAGGAAGGAGAGTTAGATGTAGTATAGAAAACAACTCTCCCCATCATGTATATGCTCCTTGAGGAAGGAATCCAACTCAACAATATAGACGCCAAAGAGAATCAATAAGTGAATACACCCCTCTTTGACCCCTACACTACTCCAAATTAAGTTTGAGAGTCAATGAGCAATGTAAAGACAACCAAGAACCAATTAATTTTCATAATGGTAGCCAAAAGGGTATCTAAAATATCAATGTCATGTAATATTTGAATAAGAGCGATACAAATACCTTCCAACCTTTCAAAGAGGGATGATGGCCTCGTCAATAATGGCACAAAGCATGAAGATATGAGCAATGCCTTGACACTCGGGGCGGAAACTTGCCTATCGTCCAACCCCAATATGCCTCCTCTCAAGCTCATCTAATAGCCTTGTGTAAAGGATTGTAACATAAAGCCTAGCAAAGGTGTGTCCAACCATGATGGTCATGTAATTGTTAGGATTTAAACTATGTTGACTTTTCTACAAGATGTACAGTAGATAGAATTTTTTGCTAGATAATTACTTCCTAATGACTTTTCACACAGTGTTTATGCCACTGCTATCATTGAATAATTATACTTTAGAAAATTTCAGCACTAAATGCAGCAAAAACAATAAAAATCATAGAAACGCATTCATGCACAATAGAGACAATATTTTTACCCTAGGAAACCCAACCTTGGGAAAAAACCTAGCAACTTTCCTTTAGGAGAAATTATTCCTCAACGAGGTTTAAGAATCAACAATTTGTCTAGAAATATGTGCCAATACACAAGTCCAAATACCAATCAAACTTGGTCAAAATAGCAACAAATCAATGCTAGTCAAACCAACCAAAATAATCATAAGTCAATGTTGGTCAACTTGACCTGGTCAAATAGGCCTATGATCAACTTCAGCGTTGCAGCAAAAACCCTACAATCAATTGAAATCAACGACCTACGATCTACGGTCAAATAACTTTATTCAATGCCCAGTGAAATTCGATCAAATAGATATCAAATGAACTCGTTGAACATTTGGTCAACTTTGATCAAACTTGTACTCCTCCACATGTGCAATTGTCCAAGAGAGATAAGAGAATGATGAATAGAGAGAAGAAAACTTGCTCTTGTTTGGTTGAGAAAATGAGATGTCATATCATTTATTTATACTTGTCGAATGGGGCAAAATAACCCAAGGGACACGTCCTTTCACCTTCTTAGGCCAAGTTGTCACTCCAACAATAAATTTTATTTTAGTGTTTCTAGGTTGACTTGGAGACCCCTTTTGCCATGCAGGAATACCTTTTGATGCTACAAAAAATAAACACTTCCTCTTAGCAAGGGAGGTATTCTCCTTAGTTGCAAACAGATTTCCCATTTGCTGAAATTTCTCCTTCCTTTAGAAAAGTTCATGAGCTTACTATGTTGATGTAGTGTCCCCTCGCATGAACGTCTATAGATATAGATCACTCCATCTTAGAGCAGGCAATGTGGGTAATCTGGGCCATTTATCCTTGGCTAGATCAACATGGCCCAAACCAAATCAGCATGGCTTCTCAGGTAAATGTATCCAACTTCCCTAGTCAAATCAGCATGACCCGACCAAATCAACATGGCTTCTCAGGAGAAGGTATACCCTTGGGCCATTCACCCCTGGACAAATCAGCATGGCCCAGTTAAATAAGCATGACTACTCAAGTGAATGTATCCATCTCCCCTGGTCAAATCAGCATGACCTAGCCAAATCAGCGTCGCTTCTCAAAAGATGGTATGCATGATCCTCCAAAGACATCAACACTCCCTCTCAATGAGGGAGACGTTCTGCATCATACCGAGCTTGTCTCTGAAGTATACAAACTTCGCTCTAGACAGAGGCTTGGTGAGAATGTTCATAATCTTCTCATATGTGGATATGTATTGGAGCTTCACTACTCTCTACACCATGTCTCGAATGAAGTGATATTTGATCTCAATATGTTTCGACCTCTCATGAAAAACTAGATTCTCTAGAAGCTTGACACAACTTTGATTATCATAAAATATCAAGGTCGCCTCAATGATCCAGATTTATGCAAGAACAGAATGAAATACAGACATAAACAGAAACACAGAGCTACAGTGAAAACAGAACTTTAATTCATTAATAACAAAGTACTGAAAATTGTTACATGCATAATGAAAATAAACTAGTTCGAGCGATGGTAGCTTATCTCTGAGAAGAGATGTGGCGGCTACATGCCTTCTAAACTGTTTTACAATGAGGCTTGGAGGCATGTTTATTATTGAGAAACAATGGAAAACCATAAACATCCAAAAACATAACCCTAGGAGATGAAGCACCAAAACTTTGTGGGCCCCATTAGGGTAAATTGGTACATCAACTTCCCAAGGTTGTAAGTTTGGCATACGATGTTTGTTTGACGCGTACGATACCTCTTAGAAATGTTTATCCGAGGACTACAACTTTCGACTACAAACCCCTACTACAAGCTACAAGTTTGCCCATTTTAAGAAAAAACATCACTTACGTCCACAAACAACTTCAGAAGTTCACAACCCGAAAAAATGCCAAAAATAGTAAACTGTGCTACAATTAAGGAAACTAAAAGAAATAATGGTGGGGGTCCAAGTGAAATAGGTGGGTGGCTATCCCCCCATGGGGGTGATTAATCGCCTAAACAGCTGTCCCACGAGTGGCCATTAGGGCCTACTCTCGCTCCACGCGCTCATTAACTTCTCCCTCACGTGTAATCCAGACAATCATTCCGCCAATACAAAGGTCCATCCCAGAAGAACTATTAATAAATGTGAAGGTTGGCTTGGGTATCGGTCCATCTTGGAAGCTTGGGCGATGAATTTTGGTTGTGAGGATCAACAAGGTGTGTGGGTCTAGCTCCATGGCGGTTCCCGACCTTGGTTGCGAGGCAGAGTGCAGGGCAATGGCACCGTGGTGTGGTTTGCGCTCCTTTATTAGCTTTGTCCCTGCGATCCGGGCACACGAACAGACAAGGTACTGAGTCGTCTCCAAGACTTCGTCTATTTCTGGCTCGAGCTCAGCATTGCACCCTTTTTGGGTCTTTAGTACTCTATGCATGGTAAGCAGTCTGCGTTTTCTAATTCCCTTAGACGTCTTTACATTTTGAAGGTTGTCCCTCTGGTGGTTTGTAGTTGCATGACTGTTGGCTCTATGTGGTCCCTCCCTAGTACTTTATGGTGAGAGGGTGTCTCTGGGTTGGATGAAGAATGGTTTGTATGCTCTGTTGTGGTTAATTGTGATTGCATTGGTTGTGTGGGTGAGTGTTTTGGACGAGCACTCCTTTATATCATCTAGTTCAAGGGTGTCTCTGGACTGACTAGAGGGCGGTTTGTGAGTTCAGCCAGGGTTAATTGGGGTTGCGTTGTTTGTGTTGGTGGGTGTTTTCGACGAGAGGTCATTTGCTCTCCTTGTCTTCGAGTGCGGGTGGTTGGTGGTCTCGGTAAGTGTTGTGTGCTTTGCAGGTTGGCTCTTCGCCATATGCCACACCAACAAGGTCACCCCCGCTGTGGGGGAAGGTAGCAAGCTCTGGGAGGGCGCCCCGAGCCCGGCCATAGCTCGTCCACAGCAAATTTGAATAGTCAGGACTCGGAGGATGCCGACGCTCTCTCTCTAACCTACTCGCCTGGTCATGTAGAAGCTCCTACCACAATGGGCTCCATTGCTGATCAGCTCTAGCACATTCAAATCAATATGGATATTCTCAGGGACCACAAGTATGAAGACCGAAACAAAACCATGGCCTACTTCAATGTCATTCAATTCACCCAAAATGAAATTCTGGAGCAGCTAGACAGCCTCCGTAGAAGCCACCGCTGCATCAATGACCACCTTCGTAGCGTGGAAGCGAGGCTGGAACATATTGAATTTCATATGCATGATTGAGTTGGTTTCTTTGTAGCCCCCCCATACTCCCCCCTCATCCCCCTCCTTGAATTGCTGCTATAAATTATGGTTTCTTTTTTGTTTACTTCAGCTATGCTTGGGGTAGAAAGCCTTCTAGAAATAATGATGTAAGTTGTCTTTTATGGTATCCTCCAGTCCCAATCTCAACAAGTCTGGTCAAAATGAGAGAGCAAGGACTATTGAGTCGAATTCTGTAAGTTGTGCCTTTTTGAAAATCTAATGAAAGCTCCTTTGAACGACAAAAAGAAAGAAATAGGCAAGTGGCCACCAATATCCACCTGGATCAGTTCCCCCCTCTTAGAGAGCAATGGTCCCCATTGCGTTGAGTGCCTCCATGAGATGGGGAAACTTCTACTAAACTTGGTCCCTGGTGAGTCACTTGCCTTGGTGCAGGAGTTGGCCCACTTTGACAACCTGATACAATTGGATCTTTTGTTGGCGAGTGGTATTGATCTGTGTGTCCATGATCCGATCGGTTATGGCCTATTCCATGTAGTCATGGTTGATCTCTATTGGTGTTAGTTGTTCGCCAATGTTTGAGGTGTCCAACAGCGGTGGACAGTATGGTTGAAGACAGTCCACATTGAAAACTAGGTGCAGGCCAAGGAATGGGGGAATGTTGAGCTCGAAAGCATTGTCTCCCACAGCCTTAGTGATGGTGTAAGGCCCGTATCGGAGTGGTCGAAGCTTTTGATGGGCTCCAACAAGGTGTTCTTTTTGCAAATGAAACCAAACTTTATCACCCACCTGAAAATTATGTGACACCCAATGTTGATCATGTCATTGCTTGCATTTGGCATTAGACTTATCCAAGATGTCATGGACCTATTGGCAAGATGTGTTGGATGCATTCAATAAACCTGGTTGCTTTATCATCCTCAAACTGTACATGTGTGGATTCTACCTATGTAGTCACATGAGGCATGGCAACATCAATCGGACACAACAGTCGAAATCCTAGACCAACTTGAAAGGCATTACAGCCATTCGCGCTATGGAGAGCTCTGTTATAACTGTGTTAGACATAGGGAAGGTTCTCATCCCAAATTCGTGGATGCTTGGTGTTTACATGCAAAGTATGTGCACTGTCATCTTGTTGATGACCTTTGTCTGGCCATCAGTTTGGGGATGGAATGCAATTGACTTGATAAGCTTGGTGTCCAATAATGTCCAAAGGCTCGACCAAAATGTGCTTAGGAACCTGCTATCCCAATCTAATATAATGGCCTGCGAGATCCCAAAATGTACCCATACGCGTTCAAAGAAGAGTTTGGCAGTGTCCTCTATTGTGATACTCTTCTTGCAGGCCACCAATATAGCCATCTTAGAAAATTTGTCCACGACCACAAATACACAGCCATTACCATGCTTAGTAGAAGGGAGGCCAGACAGATGGTCCATGGAGATGGATTCTTAGGGCTAGATGGGAGTAGGAAGAGGAGTGTACAGGCCTTGCTTCTTGATGATTGGCTTCGCGATGGCATAAGCAGTGCAGGATCTTATGTATTTTCCAACATCTTGTTGATGTTTTGGCCAATAAAAAGACTTTTGTAGTACGGCCACACAATTTTCTCCACACCAAAGTGTCCTACAACTCGACTGTAGTGCTCCTCCCAAATTAACTTGGCACGCTCACTTGAAGGAACACAAAGGTGGCCCAGGTAGGATAATAATGCATACTGGAGGTGGAAATCTAGAACTTGCTTGCCATCCACTATCATCTGGTATGTGATGGCGAACTCTGGATCATTTTTGTACAGTTGCAGCCATCCAAAGGTCTCGTGGCCACAAGAGTTGAGAACAGTAGTTAGTGCTGCAACTGTGGGCCGACTGAGGCAATTTGCAACATGATTGATGTTGCCCTTTTTGTATTTAATGTTCAAGTGGAATTGTTGCAGATATGTAGACCACTTCTGATGGCGATCATTTTGCAACTTTTCTTGTGTCTGCATAAACTGAAGAGATCAGTGATTTATGTCAATGACCATCTCCTTCCCCAGAATGCAATGATTCCATTGTCAACAAGCCTACATGATAGAATACATCTCTTTATCCTAAGTGGGGTACTTTCGAATTGTATCACAAAGTGTCTCACTATGATAGGCCACCGGATGCCCTTGCTGGGTGACAACTGCATCAATAACATAGTCGAAGGCATTTGTCTCAATTTCAAATCATTGTTGCAGGTCTAGCAATGTGAGTACAGGTGCAAAGCAGAGGCAGTGCTCCAGCTCAATGAACACCTTCTACTGGGACTCGGACCAAGAAAACTTTGCTTTCAGTCATCTCTTGGTAACCTGACTCAAAGGCCAAGTGATATGGGAGAATCCCAACATGAACCTCCAATAAAAATTGGTAAGGCCCAAAAAGTTGGAAGCTCTGTTAGAGTGGTCGGGGTTGTGGCCAGTCTCGAATGACTTGGATCTTAGTCGGATCCACATGTACGCCTTTCTCATCTACGATGTAACCCAGATATTGGACTTGGCTCATGCCTAAGGTGCATTTCTCCAGGTTGGCACATATTTTGTGTTGTTGTGGGGTTTGAAGGAGTTGTCGAATGTGTTGCAAGTGCTCTTCCCAACTCTTGTTGAAGATGAGGATGTCATCCAAATAAACAACCACGAACGAGTTGGTGAAGGGTTGCAAGATGTCATCCATCAGCCTCATAAAAGTTGCAGGGGCATTTGTCAACTCAAAAGGTATGACCAATGACCAACCATTCAAAAAGACCTTCCTTGGATTTGAAGGTGGTCTTCTATACATCTGTGGGATCTATTGGAACTTGGTGATAGCTAGACTTTAAAACGATCTTGTTGAAATACTTGCCACCCTTGAGTTGGTCCAGGAGGTCATCAATCCATGGGATGAGATCCCTATTCCTGACAATGATTTTGTTTAGTGCCTGATAATCAATGTTGAGCCTCCAGGTCCCATCCTTCTTTTGTACAAGTACAATCGGACTCCCACAAGGTGAGGAACTTGGTCGGATGTTCCCTTTTTGCAGCAACTACTGGATCTGACACTTGATCTCTTCATTTTCCAAAATAGAGCGGCAGTATATCAGCCCATTGGGTAGAGGTGCTCTTGGAGTCAAATCAATCAAATGCTTGACTTGACAGTGCAAGGGTACCACTATGAGTGAGGAGAAGATGTCCCTGTATTCTTCCATGAACTTAACCCCACATTCTATTACATGGAGGAACCCTTCACAAGGACCATCTATGTGGCTTTGATCTTCCCCTTACTTTGAGAGCGAATCAAAAAGAAAACAAATTTCCCGATCTAGGGGATGATCTTGCTACATTACATAGTAGAGATCAAAGAGATGGCGATAATCGGGGCTATTTCCAGTATCTTGTATCACTTATTGCCCAAAGTAATAATAATAGTGTGAGCCCTAGACTCATACACGACATGACGCTTCCATAAGTATGGTTGGCCTAATAATACATCACAAACTTCAAGACGAGCAATGTCAAACAATACGTCATCTATGAAGGGTTTGATGCTATAAGGAAGGCGACACTACTGGTTGATGCGGAGATCTCATCCTTGGTGTAGTCACCCGACGGTGTATGGTTGCAGGTGTGGTGTGGTTAGCAGGCCAAGTCACTTAACGACTTCTGCTTAGATGACATTCTTTTGGCTCTCGCTGTCAACAATGAACTGCAATGACATCCCCTTCACCCACATCTGTGAGTGGAAGAAAGGCTTCCCTTCCTCTAAGTCTTCGGGCTCAATCATCTATACCTTGGTGGTGGCAACGGTGACGCTGGGCTCTGCATCAATAATCTGCTTCCCTTTGTCATTCCCCTTGTCAGGGTCTAACTCAAATTCGGAACATGCATCTGACTTTGAAGCCTTCAGCTTGGCCACTAGTAGATACTTGGCACGACACTCACTTGTGTTGTGAGTGGGGCTCCTGCGAAACTCACACCACTTCCCTGTGGCCTTCTTCGTCTTCGTGTTGTTATTCTTTGTTTGCGGCTCCGATGGGTTGCCCTGGGTCACCCCACTTTGGCTTTGTCCTTTGTTCTGTGGTTTAGGGGCATCTTTTCCTTTCTTTGGATTCGCAAATCCAAAGTCTCACTTCTTCTGTTTAAATTTCTGCTCAATCTTGACAGTGTATCAGTGTGCAGCGTCGAATGAGGAGATGTCCAGGAACTCCATCTCGTTCTGGATGTATTTATGTAAACAGTCGGGATACTTGAGTACTAGATGCTGCTCAAAATCCTTGATACCCAACTTCGTAAGAAGGGTATGAAAAATATTTGTGAACTCTGGCACGTCTTGGTCCCTTCCCTATCGCAATGTGGTCCATTTTATGTACTTATCTTCATAGCTCTCAACAAGGTAATATTGTTTCTTAACGATATCTCGAAAGGAATTCCAAGTGGGTGCAACTGAAAATAGTGAGGGTTCCCTCTCGTCCTTTGACTCACAGTAGGTTTCCCACCAGTGTTTGACATGTGGGACAAATTTGAGGAGTGCAAAAGTAATCTTTTCCTTATCGGGAAAGTCATGAACCGAAAAATATCCTTCCAACAGATTAATCCATTTATCTACGGCATTTGCATCTATTTGACCTTCAAATATAAGGATGTCAAAATTAACTTGTACCTCGAAGGAGGTGGCGCCTCTGAAATGACTGTTGGATGAAGATGTGTTGCCTGTTAACATCCGTCGAAGGATTTGGGCAAAGTTGTTCATCATCTCGTTCCTTTGCGGCTCGAGGGCTTCTTCGAGTAGCAGTTTGATAGGATCTCTTTCTCTCTCGTCTTTCTTTTCTTCCCCCATGGGTGGTCGTCAGTGTCGGCGGGGACAGTCTTGCAAGGGTTCAACCAATTCAAGTCCCAACTCCTTATACCCCAGCCTCATTTGGGACATGAACACAAAAATAGATTAAGAGCAGACTGCTCTGATACCACTGATCTTGATTTATGTAGGAACAAAATGAAATACAAACATAAACAGAAGCATAGAGCTACAACAAAAATAGAACTTTAATTCATTAATAACAAAGTACTGAAAACTATTACCTGCAAAATGGAAATAAACTAGTTCGGGCGATGGTAGCTTATCTCTAAGAAGAGATGTGGTGGCTACATGCCTTCTGAACTGTGTAATAATGAGGCTCAGAGGCCTATTTATTATTGAGAAACAATGGAAACCCCTGAACATCTAAAAACCTAACCCTATGAGATGAAGTGTCAAAAGTATGTGGGCCCCATTGGGGTAAATTGGTACATCAACTTCCCGAGGTCATAAATTTGGCATACGATCTCTGTGATACCTCGTTAGAAAGATTTATTTGAGGACTACAACTTTTGACGTTAAATCCATACCACAAGCCAAAAGTTTTCTTGTTTTCCAAAAAAACGTCGTTTAGGGCCTAAAAACAGTGCTGGAAGTTTAGGATCCGAAAAACTGCCAAAAATAGTAAATTGTGCTAGAATTAAGGAAACTGAAATAAATTATTAAATAGTGTTGGGATTCCAAGTGGAATAGGTAGGTGGCCACCAATATCCACCTAGATCACTCAAGCTCCTGATCAAATAGCCCTGCAAGCAACTTCCAAAGTCACATTGCTTCCTGACTTGCGGCACTAGCTGCGATAGACTCAGCCTTTGTTGGACTGAATGCAACAGAAGTCTGCTTCCTATTAAACAAAGATATCATAGTTGATCCCAAGCTAAAGCAACACCCTAAGGTGCTCTTTTTTTCCTCTACACTCTCTACCCATTTTGAATCAGTATGTTCCTACAACCTCACTTCACCACCTAAGACATATCTCAAACCATATCCAACTGTACCACATAGGTACCTCAACACATGCTTTGTTGCAACCGAATGTACCTGCCTCGGATCAACCATATGTTGGCTCAAGGTGTTCACTGCAAATAAAATATCAGGGCTAGTGTTAACCAAGTACATAAAGGATTTGATCCACTGCCTGTACATCGTGGGATCCACCAAATCTGAATCTGAAGCAGAATCACTCAACTTCTTCAAATTGGTCACAATAGATATAGCCATGGACTTGCAATCCATCATGTTGAATCTCCTCAAAATTTGAACAATGTACTTCCCTTATCCGAGGAATATCTCATCAGGTCTCTACCACACCTCTAATCCCAAGAAATAATGCATCATGCCAAGATCCTTCATCTCAAACTCCGACACCAACTCCCTCTTACACCCAACAATGAGCCTCTATGCCCCGGTAAGGAACAAATCATCCACATACATCACCAAGATCAAAGGACTGTCGTCAACAATCATGAAGTAAAGGTCAGGATCCGCAACACTCTTGGTAAAGCCATATCTCATCAAGTATCCATCAATTCTGGAATACCATGCCCTAGGTGCCTACTTGAGTTTGTACAAAGCCTTCTTCAATCTGCAAACATGGGACCCTTCCCATGTACCTCGAAGCCTTGAGGTTGTTCTATGTACACTTCCTCCTCAATCACACCATTGAGGAATGTGTTCTTTACATCCATCTGATGTGTCTTCCAACCCATAACTGAAACAAGAGAAACAACAATTCTAATAGAAGTGTACCTGGTGACTAGAGAAAATGTCTCGTCATTTTCCACTCCCTCTTTGTACTTCTTAATGCTGCCATATGTTGCATGATTGATCTTATAAATCCACTTGGAAGCCACCACCCACTTCCCTCCTAGTCTCAGAACTATCTCCCACGCATCATTCTTCATGATGGACTGATACTCCTCCATCATGGCATCCTTCCAAACTTGTTGGCATGTTGTCTCCTCACAACTGGAAGGTTCGGAATCAATGATGTGGCTCATCAATGCCATATAACCCGAGTACGTATATGGTCATCTGCACTCCCTAAAAGTACCAGGGGGAGCTACATGCCCTTCTGCATCCTGCAAAGTGTCAAAGCCACGCTGGCCTCTTCGTAGTCCTTGCAACATCTCTCAGTGGGTCCACTAGCTCTACTAGTTCTACTGACTCCTGATCATCTGAAGGATGACCAACTGGAATAGGACGACTCGTACCTGCATCCTTCAGAGCCTCCTACTCCTCACTATCAATCTCCAAGTGGGACTCTCTAGACCTCCTGAAGGCTACCTCCTCATCAAAAGTAACATCCCAACTAACCTCACTCTGAAGTTGTCTTAGAATGTAGATTGTATATGCCTTTGAAGTCTCGTTGTATCCCACAAAAATTCCCTTCTTACTAGAAAGTTGCAACTTCTTCCTCTTCTCCTTGGGCACATGAAGATATACTACACAACCAAAGATCCTCAAATGACTAACCTCTGGATTCACTCCTGTGAATGCCTCCTCGAGAGTCTTGTCCGCCAATATCTGGTGAGGACTCCTGTTCTGAGCATAAACAATAGTGTTGGATGCCTCTGCCAATAAGAACATGGGTAGATCCTGATCATGAATCATCACCTTCACATCTTCCAAAATGGACATGTTCTTCCTTTCTCCAACCTTGTTTTGTTGAGGGTTGTAAGGAACAATCCACTCCCTCTTGATCCTTGCCTCCTTGCAAAAATCACTAAAGTCTCTACAAGTATACTCCCCTCCATCATCTGACCTCAAGACTTTGATCTTCTTCCCTGTTTGGTTTTCTAACTAAGCCTTCAACCCCTGGAACATGTTGAAGACCTCATCCTTGGTGTTCATGAAATAGATCCAAAGTCTTCCGAGAGAAATCATCGATGAAAAGTCACATAATATAAGTAACCTCCCAAAGATGACACTGTCACCAATCCACATACATCGAAGATCCCCTTGGACCTACTATCACTGCTCGAAAAAGATCCCTTTGCATTCTTTCCAAGTGCACATCCCCTACAAACACCATCATGCTCCACCTGAAGTTTTGGAAGACTTGTGTTATCACTTACTACAAAATTGTCGAATGGTGCCAAATGATGTTAAAAGAATGCAAAAGAGCAGAGAAGCTTGTAGTCATTTTCCAAGCAGCAGAAGGAATCAAAGCCTGCATCGAACCCTCTCCATTGGAAAGTGCTCAGGACAAGATTTCCAACGATATGTGGAAGTCCAAAAATAGATTCCTGGATCAAAATATATGGTCTGCTGAAGTTTCAAGGATTCAAGCCTTAGGAAGGAAAGAATATCGGAGATCGCATGTCGGAAGTCCAGAGATATCAACGATCGCATATCAGAGGTTAGGATGTCGGAGGTCCAACATATCGGCGACCACATATCAGAGGTCCTGCATATCGGAGCAATGACACATCGAAATGTCGGCGAATCCAAGGATCAGAACTTCTTAAGGTGACAACCTTTAAAAAGTTGCGATATGCATAATATGCTGATAGTGTTAAAAACCGTCCGGGAATGCCGAGAAAGATTAACAAAGGATTTCATCGCAAAACCAAGGGTGGACGGGCCCTTTTCTCTCTCCTCTAGCGGGACACATGGCAGCACTGATTGGTTCTGATGAAGCTACAGTGGCATCCGACGTTAGCATGACATGGCGGTACAACAAGACACGTGGTAGACAATTTTGGAATTTTTAGGGGCCTAAGGGACAAATCTAGGTGACACATGTTACCACTCACAAGGTGCCACGTGGAGTGATGACGTCATATCGGAGATCGCATATTGAAGGTTGAGGATGTCAGCGCTTTATAACAGTTTGCAATTGGAAACTTCTGATAAGGGGGCTACGATATTGGGCTTGCGCACGATCGTTAAGACTTAAAAACCAAAGGCGCTAAGCACTTAATAAAGAAAAATGGCCCCGACAGAAGCAAAACGCCCTAGCACCTTAGGGCTAAGCAGCAGGCCACAACCCTCGGTCCTATGATGAGAAATGCAGAAAGGGGCTAAACAAAAGGAGCCTAGTGGCATCAAAACTTTACGATTTCATAAGGCTTTTGCAAATGAAGTTCCGATGAGTTGCAACTCTGACATATTGGGCTCCGATGGTGTAACGCAGAAGTGTTAAAAGACAAATGAGTCGGCAGCGATGTTACAGAACACCACTAAGGCTATCATGGGTGATCGCTCCCATCTCTAGAAAGTGGGGAATTCAAGCAGTTAAGGCGAATGTAGGAATTTACAAGGTAAGTTCCTCAGATAGAACACCAAAGGACACTGCTCACAAACAGATCACAGATCAATACCCCAGTATTCTTGATGTGATTAAAACCCTCAAAGAGGGAAACAATCCACGGCCTGAGCCAACGCAGCCACTTCAGGCAATTTATTAATAAAGAAAGAAAATTTGCATAAGCTTCTCTCATGAACGGTTACCCTACAAACGACCCTCCATGCTCTTTAAATAGAGATCATGGACCAATCAGGTGTTAAGCCACGGATCAAGTGTCGGTAATATCGAGGACAGAATGAACCATCAGATCACTACATATCGTGACCATCGGATTGTAAGTTACAAAAGTACATATTAAAGAAACACATTTTACCTAACTCTACACTAGACAAAGTTATACTTAACTATTTCCTATGTGTCGGAATATTCTAACATCCCCCCTTAAGAACAACTTGGGATAGGATTGAAAGATATACAAATATGACACAATAGGAGAAGAAAGGAGGCATTAGAGCATATCCCCCCTTAGTGACAACTTCGTGAACTTCAACCATAAATCGAAGTTTAGTAAACTTCGACTCTGTGAGAGCCATTGTAAAGATGTCTGCAACTTGATCATCTGTGAACAATATTGCACTTCAAGAACATGGTCATGAATAAGCTTTCTGATGAAGTGCATGTGCAGTTCAATGTGTTTGATGTGCTGATATTGGACTGAATCTTTGCATAGTTGAATGGCACTTTGATATCACACCAAAGTGTAGTCAGATGCTAATGCTCAAAGCCAAACTCTGACAAGATCTGACGAAGCCACAGGGCTTCCTTATTAGCTTCTACGGTACCACGATACTCTGCTTCTGCTGAAGAAAGAGAAATGGAACTTTGTTTCTTGTAAGCCCATGTAATAGGTCCTGAACCAAGAGTGAACACATAACCTGCAATAGACTTCCGATCATCAGGGTCACCAGCGCAATCGGAATCAGTGAAACCAACCAACAGAGGAGATGCTTCTGCACTGTAATAAATCCCAAACTGAACTATAGCTCGAACATAACGAAGTATTCTTTTAGCTGCTTTCCAATGACTTTCATGTGGGTTTTGCATAAACCGAGCAATAAGGCCAACAACAAAGGAAAGGTCAGGATGAGTATGGGTCAAATACACAAGTTTTCCTACAAATTGATGGTATAAGGTAGCATCAACTTCAAGGGAAGTACAAGTGACTGAAAGTTTGGCTCCAGACTGAAAGGGAGAAAGCGCTGGCTTACAGTGTTCCATGTGAAAATGGTGTAGAAGATCACAGGCATACTTGGACTGGGAAAGGGAAATACCTTCCTTGGATTGCAAGACTTGAAGACCAAGAAAATAATGCAAGTGCCCTAAGTCTGTCATTTCAAACTTCTTTTTAAGGCTGGACTTCACATGGTTTATAAGGTTGGGATCACTACCAGTAAGGATAAGATCATCAACATAAAGAACAAGCATGATAAGATACTTGCCCACTTTCTTGGTGTAGATAATATTGTCAGAATGACACCTAGAAAAGTCAGTTTCTAAAAGAAAGCTACCCATTTTGGCATACCAAGCCCAAGGGGCTTGCTTGGGACCATAAATGGATTTCTTAAGACGACATACAAGGCTAGAGTCTGTTTGTATAAAGCCAGTAGGTTGTTCCATATAGATTTCTTCATGCAAGTCCCCATGCAAGAAGGCAGATTTAACATCCATCTGATGGACTTCCCATTTGAAAGAGGCAGCAAGGGAAAGAACAAGGCAGATAGAGTTCATTTTGACAACAAGGGATAACGTTTCAATATAGTCAATGCCTTCAACTTGTAAAAAACCCTTAGCTACAAAACGAGCTTTATGTTTATCAACTTTTCCATCTAGTCCATACTTGGATTTGTAAACCCATTTGCATCTAACAAGTTTTCGTCCCTTTGGAAGAGGAACAAGATCCCATGTATCATTTGCCAATAATGAACGGTATTCTTCATTCATAGTTGTGTCCCAATTTGGATGGCCTGAAGCTTCTGCAAAGGTGTCAGGATCATAATTCGCTAAAGCTTGAACCAGTAAAGAAGAGGCTCTTTCAAACTGAGAACGTGTACGTCATTGATCTGTAGGATCATCGGCAAGAGCACACCTGCTGCATCCCGAGTAGCATGGACCCATTTTGGAAGCTGAGGAGCTGAAGGAGAATCCTGAGAAGGTGGGGGAGGATTGTCATCCTCGTTGTCATCATCTGAAGAAGAAATATTTTCAAAAGTAGAAGGGATAGAGAGAGGTGGCACATCTGCCGAACTAGGCTCATATGCCGATATATTTTCAGCAAACTTTACATCTCTTCTAATAATAACATTTTTGGACTTGAGTGTAATAAGTCTATATCCTTTGACATCTTAAGAATATCCAACCAAAAATACATTTTTCACTCTTAGGTTCTAAAGCTTTATGTTTCTCATCTGGAATATCGGCCCATGCTTCACTTCCAAAAACATGAAAGTGACTTACATCTAGTTTAATTGAGCTCCATACTTCTTCTAGAGTGATATTCTTTAAAACCTTAGTAGGAGTGCGATTTACTATGTAATTTGCACAATATTGGAAGATACCATTGGAAGACTTATCACCATATTTTATTTACATAGATCTGAAGGGAGCGATAGTTTAAGTGACCAAATCGCTCATGCCAAAGTTTGCTCACATCATCATTATGAGCAACAAATATCGAGAGAAGATTTGATGACCCAAAGTTGTTAAACTTATACAACCTTGTAGAATCATTAGCAATGTCAGTAGCTAAAGTCTGTCTAGGATCTCTTAGGTTCTTAATTACAACATCGTGAGGTGAAAATTCAACAATTTTACCTTCACCTAAATGAGTTATCTGATATACAGATAGAAGGTTGCAGGATAAGGTTGGAACACATAGTACATCATTAAATTGACCATTGTCTATATGAACAGTTCCAGTCCCTACAACACTAAGAGATCTATCATCACCAACATATATATTTTTGGTGTTACAAGCATTTAAAGAAGAAAACATGGCTTTGTTTTTGGCCATGTGATAAGAAGCTCCAAAATCAATGAACCACTCATGAGAATGAGAAGAAGAAGATACATTTAGTGCATAACCAGACCAAGATGCTTAACAACCACATGCAGAAAGTGTTATTCCCGAAGATGAAGTTGAAGTTGAAGAGTGTTCAAAATGGATGCTATGCTTCTTCATTGCTGCTTCCAAGGCTTCCATCTTCTTAAAGCATTTGGATTTTAAGTGGCCATCTCGATTACAAAAGTGGCAATGTCTATTAGTCTTCTTCCCTTTGTTTTTATTTTCCTTATCATTTTGTTGAAATGATTTTTCATTTTGAGACTGAAATTGCTTAGGACCTTTGTTTGGTTTAGGACCATTCTTTTTAGAATACTTGTTAAATTGGCAAATAGGGCCAAACTCCATGTGGATCAGCTTATTTATGGCAGCTGATATTTTTATTGGATCCCTCTCATTGAGAGGTGTAGGATTGATCTAAAGATCATCCAGTTCCGATAAGTATTTATAGAGATATGAATTAATTTTGATTATGGAATTATTATCAAGCCGACCAGCAACTTGAGTAGGCTCAGAAGCCCAATAGACATGTCTATTCATCATCTTCGTTTTAGTATAAATAGAAGAGGATTTAAAGTCATTTGTACTCACATACTCTTCATGTGATCTTCTCCTCTCCACGTCTTGGGTTTTTGGTGAAGGAGAGTCACATAGAGGATACGCTGGCCTATATACAAATGATGCCCTAAAATGCAGAAGCCCTAGAAACAGTCATGGAGAAGTCTAAACGCAGCAAGAAGAAGGGTCTATCCACAACCGCAGTTAAGGAAGATCTTACCATACCCTAAACGCAGTTAAGAGAGGCATTTCTATGCTGTCCAAGAAGCCCTAATACACTGTCAATGGAGCAGTGCTACGCTGTCCAGGAAGCTTCTATAATGCAGCTAGGAAAGAGGCATTTCTACGCTGTCCAGGAAGCTTCTATAACGTAGCTAGGAAAGGTTTTAATGCAGTCAAAGGAAGCCCTTAAAGACCCTAACCGCAGGTCTAGAAGAGACCTTAACCGCAGCATCAAGAGACCTAATTGGCAGCCACCATTTGCAGTCATATTTGCTGTCATGAAAGAGCATTATACGCAACTCTATTAACCGCAGAAGAAGAGGCCCTAATCAGCAGCATATAAAGACTTAAGACACAGAAAGAAGAGTGGACTTATGCCTCAGCAAAAGGAAGTATCTCAGGGTTAAAGTCACATACCTATAGCTGACAGCGTGGACTCTGTTGGGCATGTTCAAGATCTCAGTTTGCTGGACAAAAGTATCCACTGTAAAGAGGAGCCTAAATGTGGTTGCTTAATGAATGATGCACAGGCAGCATGTTAATGAATGATGCATAGGCAGCATGTTAATGAATGGTGCACAAGCAGCATGATAATGAATGATGCACAGGCAGCATGATGACATGCACATTAGCAAGGGTAGCATGATGATCATGATATATGGGTAGCGTGATTTATGAGATCATGAGACAGCATGATGGTGCAACACAATCAGGGGCAGCAAATGGACGAGATGCAGAACGATGATAGGTGAAGGAGTCACCTTGAGAATCAGTTGAAGCAGAATGTCTTTAACTGATCTCATCATGATACGAAATGATCTATGCTAGATCTAGATAAGTCAAAGTATTGACTTCTGTTGTAAATGTACTCTCTCTCTCTTTCTCTGCTGAACTTTGAAGATAAAAGAAGATTTGATCAAAGGGTTTCCCCACACATTGTGGGGTTTGTCCCTGGCTCGCGCCATATCTTGTGTCCTCTTGTCTTGGCTTGTCTTCTGCATTTTATATTTATGTTCTATCTGCAGTTTATCGTAATGTTGATGTGATTGCTAACTGTGAAAATTTAAATAAATTGCTCTAGCATAGAACATACCTAAACTTAACAATACTCCTTCTTAGGATTCTTTAAATTTGGTTGTTGCTGGGCGGCTAAGGCTTTCATAGAAGAGTTTCCAAGATTAAGAAGACCACGATATAAGGGTTTTTCTTGTTCTCTTATCAAAGAATCACAAAAGGCATCAAAAGAGGGGGACTTGTTGTCTTGTCCTTAAGAAATAAAGGCTCTTCTAGTAAAATGGAACGTGGAAACAAACACAGAGTAGGCTAGTCCCAACTTAGTAAGAATGGAATAGATAAGGCTACCATCTTCTTTCTTAACCTTAACACCTTCCAAAAAAAGTCTAAGAGTCTTGAACTTGGACAAAAAATCTTTAATGGAAGAAAAATTATTGGGGTCCAATGTAAACAACTCATTTTCGAGTTGATGGGGTCTAATTTCATTTTTAATTCCAAAAACTTTAGTGAGTTGTTTCATTGCTTCATTAGGAGTATCAAGTTCTGCGATATGGAATCTAAGGTCAGAAGAAATAGACATTCCTATCAACCCACATGCTTGATCTTGCCTATTTTCCCATTTCGCTGCGTTATCTTCATCTTGAGGTTTGGTTTCTTGGCCTGAGGCTATTCTGTAAAGACTTTTACTTCTAAGTAAATCCACAACGTAGGACCACCACTAGAAGTAGTTGGTGCTATCAAGAATAACTTGGCATGGACTTTCCATTTTAACAGAAACTGAAGCTATAGATGTTGAAACTAAGTGTTCGAATGGAAAGATCTCGAAAAATTACGATGATTCAAAAAAAACGGCGCTGAAAATGGCTTCCGAATGAAGAAGTTATGGCTTTTTAAAGAAAAGTTGTTGAAGATGCTGACGAAGTGCATGAATGTGCGGAAATGAATGATAATGTTATATTTAAAAAAAATCCCCCCCACCTCCACACCCACTCCCCCGCCCTTTCCAAACTTAATCTAATTAGCTCACTTAAAAAAAAAAAAAATATATATATATATATATATATATATATGTGACTCACTTTTATAAACAAGTGAAAGTCACCTTTACAATGGAACTTTATAAGCTACCCACTAAATTGTAACTTAAATAAAAGATAAAGAGACTTTAGAATTATAAGTGACTCACTTTTTATAATAGGTGAGAACACTTTTACATAAAGTAACTTTAAAACATAAGTTACCTGTGCTTTTTGAAAAAGTAACTCAACAGAAAAAAGACTTGAACTCAAGACCTCTATTCTCATAAAGTAACTTTGAACCAAGTGAGCTAGTTTAAAAGGTTAGTAATCTTTTGAAAAGAGGAAAGGAGTTTTTGTTTTTTTAGTCACTGAAGCTTTGGGGTGCGTGCTTACTTGAAAAGCTTTTTTTTTCCTACAAAACAAAACCACAAAACCCAACACGGAACATACAAAAAAAACAAACCTTACGGCTTGAAGTTAGCTTTAGCCGGAAACTAAATATTTTCCTCAATGTTTCTGATTTTCTAAGATCACACTAAGGCACGGCAAAAAAGAGCATACGCATGAGAAAAATACTTCATTTTTGTTTCTGATTTGCCCAGATCGCACAGAGTTGCGGGGCAAAGAGCATACACAGGAATGAAAGGTATAGATCCAGTAATAAAAAACAGAGAGCTAAATAAACTAAAATAAACAAAGAGGTGAATAGCTAAAACTACAAATAAAAATTGTATACCTCCAGATCTTAAAAATGACATAGCTAGGGCTACAGGAAACCTTTTTGCGTGAAACAAAAAGGGTTCCTCACTGGAATAGATGCTCCCAACAATAGAGCAGTCCTTTCGGCCCGAAAGCAGTCAGAAAAAGTAGATCTGAGAAACCACAGTCGGATGCAGTTGTACCGGCTTCAGATTTGGATCACCAACAAATGCGGCCCTCAAATAACTCTGATACTATGTAGGAATTTACAGGATAAGTTCCTCAGATAGAACAACAAAGGACACCGCTCACAAACAGATCACACATCAATACACCAGTATTCTTGACATGGTTAAAACCCTCAAAGAAGGAAACAATCCACGACTTGAGCCAACGCGGCCACTTTAGGCAATTTATTAATAAAAGAAAGAAAATTTACATAAGCTTCTCTCATGAACGGTTACCCTACAAATGACCCTCCATGCTCTTTAAATAGAGATCATGGACCAATCGGGTGGTAAGCCATGGATCAAGTGTTGGTAATACCAAGAAGAGAATGAACCGTCAGATCACTACATATCGTGACCGTTGGATTGTAAGTTACAAAAATACATAGTAAAGAAACACATTTTACTTAACTCTACACTAGACCAAGTTATACTTAACTATTTCCTATGTGTCGGAATATCCTAACAATGAAAATGATAGGTGAACCGATCAAGTAAATAAAGAAGAACATCCTGGAAAAGACGTGACTTGATCGAAGCCAATCACAAGCATGACATGGAGATATTTTCTCAGCCATCATTCGGTTGTTCTGTTTTGATATTTTTGTGATTGTGTATTTTAAAGAAAGGAATCAAATTTGTTGCGATGATTTGGGCGCCTGAGCGTTTGCAAGTTGAGATGACTAGTCGATCAAACAACTGGAGCTCGGCTAAGATATTTTTCTCAATCATCATTCAGTTGTTCTGTTTTGTTATTTTCGTGACTTTGTGTATTTTAAAGAAAGGAATCAAATTTGTTGCAATGATTTGGGCCATTGAGCCTTCACACGCCGAGATGGCCAGTCGATCAAATAGTTGGAGCTCGGCTAAGATATTTTGTCACTGCTGTTCAAGCTCTCCCTCTCCTTACAAAAAGAGGGAAGAAACACTTATAAAAGGTTCATAATTTTTGGAAAGAACTCTTGGAAAGGGCCTTTTCCTGTTTTCATGAAGGTTGTGTTATGAATCTTGATGTATGCACATTTCTCAGAAAATTAATGCGAGATTTTTGGTGATTCCAACTTATTGGATTGCAGTATGTTCATTTCCCCTTGTGTTTTCATATATGTTAAATATTCTTCTCAGATTTCATGTCGCGTCGTTGTTAGACATATTTTTCATTAGATGCAGATTCATTTAGATCAAGTTATTGATGGGAAATGTTTGTATTGATGTGAAAATAAAGTCTTTAAAAAGCGCTCCATGCATCTTAACATTCCATAAGCATTTCCTTACTCTCGTTTCAATCTAAATCCAAATACACAAAATTCTTAACGTTTAAGCTCTGTATAATGGATTTCTCCTCTATTGTATTCTACAATTATATCTATCTTAACAACTGATTTGTTGCAAACTCTCAATCTGATTTGGCCACCACCAATCGAGGATCTTTTCTTGTGTATTCATGTGTGTGTTGGTTCATACATTGTATCTTTATGAATGGTTCTGAATTAATCTTATTTGATTTATATGTAAAAACTATGGTGCTACAAGTCCTTAAGACAAATTTGACAGAACTAATTAAGATGTCCTAGGCACTGGTCTCCTATCAACCCAGAAGTTGTCCCTAGGAGTGACAACATATTTCTGGCGCCGTTGTTGGGGAATGAATCAGAATACTTTTCCCTGTGTATGACAATTTTTACATTCCCTCTATTGGGGGAGCAAGGGAATTGCGGGTTGGAGATCTCTCACCTTAGCGACTCCATTGTTCGAAACTTATTGTAGACACCCTGAAGACTCCATTGTCTGTATCTTTATTTGGTCATCCTGGCTTTTAAGAGGCGCCATACCCGCTCAGATACCTCTCAACAAAGAACGCCATCTATATATGATCCAGAAAGAGTAATATCCAGAAGGATTGGGAAGGAAAAAAACCCCCCATACTGATGTTATTGTCTCTTTGTTTCCTAAAACATCCTCATCTAGCTCACAGAATGCCATTATTCATTGCTCCGAGTTTCCTCCTAGAGTCCTTGTATATCCTTCAGAAGGTAGTCAACTACTTAGTACCGCCTCCCTAGAGGTCAAGGAAGAAGAAGTTTCAGTCAACACCCCTTCTCTCTCATTTCCTCCCCTCCCTGAAGTTGAGGAGGTAAAAGATACCCTCTAGAGCATCCCTACCCACAGTGTGAACAGTTTCTCATTCCACAGTCAGTCACCTATCTCGCAATTGGCCATAGCTCAGAGACCCCTAATAAATCAAGCACCACCACCTCTGCTCTAGATGGTTGTCCCAGGTTTCCTGTTAAACAAATACACTCCCTTAGACCTACCTCAACCTTTAAATGCTATGCCGCAGGACTATCTCAAACTCCTGCCAAATTTAATGGAGAAGATGATACATCAGTGCAGAGACACATAGAATCTTTCTGTGCCTTTGCAAAAAAGTTTAATGTCGAGCACTTGGATGTAGTGTTGAGGCTCTTCGTCCAATCTCTCAATGGGGAAGCCAAGAAATGGTTCAAATCCTTGTCGAATGCTTCCATTGCCACTTGGGAAGAGATGGAAAATCCTTTTATGCAAAAATGGGAAGAGAAGAGAGATCACAGATACATATTTACTAAGTTCGACGCTACGAAGAAGAAACCTGATGAAAATATCTCAGATTTTATAAAAAGGTTTAATAAATTGTACAACTGTCTACCTACTGAGATAAAATCTCCACAGGTCGCTGCCCCAAGTAGTTTATGCTAGGACCTTTGAATCAAAGTTCAA
Organism: Pinus taeda; assembly: GCA_000404065.3. Taxonomy (NCBI): domain Eukaryota; kingdom Viridiplantae; phylum Streptophyta; class Pinopsida; order Pinales; family Pinaceae; genus Pinus; species Pinus taeda. The sequence continues at coordinate 786,045 of APFE030914165.1, forward strand.
CTTCACACTCAGAGAGAGGAAGTCCCGTACCTTGGACCAAATTCAAACTGATGCTCTCGAGGTAGAAGCAAATTTTACATCAACAAGGAAGCCAAGAAGCAGAACTGACGCTGGAGAGACGAAAAAGGGGAAAGAGGAGGCATCTTCCTCAAGTCATGGAAGAGAATCCCAAGAACAGAAGATGGAGGAGATGGATAAGTTGATAAAGAACTTATCAAATAAACTGATAAAACTGGAGCTAGAAAATAAAAACCTCCCATGACAAAACTTACAGGCTGCTAATCGAGGTTTCAATCCCCAATACAGAAGGCCTCCCCTACAGATATTGCAAAGGGAGAGGAAAGAACAGAAAGACCACATCCATCCTCCATAATATATAGAAGATGATCCGGAGGCGCAGATACAAGATGCCAATGAAGTTCAGGGGAACCTGTATTCCTCTTTCTTTAATGAAGAACAAGAAGTTTGAACATATGAAAAAGAGGGGGATGATCTTGATGCAACACTGAACAATGGTGAGATTGATAATTACTGCAAGCAGTTCACTAATTTCATGCAAGCTCAGCTGCATAAGAAATACGATCTTCAGTCATCTAGGAAGAGGTCAAGAGGGCAAGACCAAAGCAAAGGCGCTTCCTCCCAAGTGCCTCCTAAGCCAACTGACAAGGGGAAGGGGCCCTTAGATCCAATTACTCAAAAAAAGAGTCCCTAGATCCAAACTGCCATAAGCCCAAAGTCCTCAAAGAAGAGAAGTCACCTCCCCCTTCTACGCCCATCTTTGAAAAATGAAAAGAGTTGGTAGAGGTTAGCACTGCAGAAAAAGGCCATGTTATCTTTAATCTTCAAAAAGAGCTTGAGAAAGTCAAAATCCAAGTCCTATTATATGAACTCTTGAAACAACCGACATATAACGCCCAAGTTTCCTAGTTCATGTTTCCATCTGCTTCAGTCCAATCCCATGATAGTTTAAACCTCCAAGAAGAAAGGCCAATGGTCGTCTTTGGACCCCATGTCGAGGAACAAGATCCCTCCACAGCACCTTTTAATGTTACTCTAGTAGTACATGACCTCCTGCTCCATAATTTCATGTTGGACTCAGGGGCTTCTTATACTTTGATGCCACTGTCAGTAATGGAGCAACTAGGTCTGTAGATAACCAGACCATACAAAGATCTCTACTCTTTTGACTCTAAGAGGGTAAAGTGTTTGCCAATGATAAAGGACTTAGTGGTGAATTTGGCCCAGATCCCAATAAAAAGTGTATTGATGGACATTGTAATAGCTAATATCCCTGCAAGGTTCGGTATGCTTTTGTCTAGGTCTTGGGGATCGAAGGTTGGAGGTTCCATCAAGCTAGATCTTACCTATGCTACCATCCCTATCATTGGGGGAGAAGAAAGGCGACTATGTAGGTAATCAAAGTTCATTAAAACAGCTACGAAAGTCAATTGCCCAAATAATGCTCCTGTGTATTGGAAAGAAAGGGATCTCTCCTGATTACTGCTAGAAGAAGATGACTTTATTTTAGAAGAAACACAGGTACAACCAGCAACCAAATTAGATTAGTAGCTTAGAGATTGTAGCGAAGTCTAGAAGTATTTTGATGGTGCAAATTCTAAGGAAGGAAATGGAGCAGGAGTGTTGTTGATATCTCCAGAGGGTAGCTTGATTCCCCTCTCGTTCAAATTGGAATTCGAGGCAACCAATAATGTGGCAAAGTATGAGGCATTACTACTAGGCCTGCAAGCAGCAAGGAATTTGAATATTGAATGCTTGATTGTGTTTGGAGACTCAGAACTGGTGGTAAAGAAAATCAAGAACCAATGTCAAACTAAGCACCCCATGCTAAGGGCTTACAAAAATGAGGTTTGGGATTTAATGGACAACTTCTTCCTAGCTTTTAATGTCCAATTCTTACCCAAGGAAGGAAATCAAATGGTCGATTCCTTGGGTATAGCTGGTAGTAATTTTAAGCCACCACAAAATCCACTTCCCAAATATGACGTCAAAGTTAGGTACAAACCCTCAGTGCCTGATAATGTGACACTGGCAGGGGTTCGAAGATGACGAACAAATCAAGCGTTTCATGGAAGTCATTGGGGAATTCTCGAATTCTGTGATCGACCAATAAGAAGAAGAAGTGATAGAGAAGCAACCAACTTCTTGGGAGGAAACTATTGCAGGGCATAGAGTTCTGTAGCTAAAGGGAAATGCCATTCCCAGAGGCCTAGTTCCTTTGGAGAGATTATTCAAATCCAATGACTTGGCCTCAAAACCTGTTGAACAGGGAGTTGATGAATAGGTGGAGGATTGCAACATCAACTCAGAACACTAACCTCGGATGATCAAGTTGTTAAAAGGGATCCCCCATCAACATAAACAAAGGTACTTAAATCTCTTTAAAGCCTATAAAGATGTATTTGCTTGGTCATATGATGATTTAAAGACTTTTGATACAAATGTTATTCAACATAAGATTCCCTTAAAGAATGGAATGAATCCTTGCAAGAAGAAACTCAGACAGATCAATCCCCTTTTACTCCCATCCATTAAGAAGGAAGTAAGGAAGTTACTTCAGGCCAAGGTCATTATACCCTTGAGGTACTCAGAGTGGCTGGCAAACCTGTTTCCTGTCAGGATAAAGAATGGAGAGATAAGACGGTGTGGATTTCAAAAACCTCAACAAAGCTTCATTAAAATACAATTATCCATTGCCAAAAATGGATTATATATTACAGAAGGTAGTTGGCTCAGCTCGGAAGTCCATGATGGATGGCTTTTCAAAGTATAATCAGGTAGCAGTGCATCCTGATGATCAGAAGAAAATTGTGTTCACGACACCTTGAGGGACCTTCATGAATGCAAGAGTGTCATTTGGCCTTATAAATGCAGGAGCAACCTTCCAAAGGGCCATGGATATAACATTCACGGGAGAACGGGACAAATTCGTAGTGGTCTACTTGGATGATATCACAGTTTTTTCTAAAACAGATGAGAAGCATGTTGAACATTTGAAACTCACTTTTGAGAAATGCAGGAAGTATGGGTTGTCTCTAAATCCAAAAAAATCTTTAGTTTTCTCTGAGCGGAGGTAAGTTGTTGGGGCATATAGTAGCACAGGATAGGGTGAAGATCGATCCCAAGTGTGTGGAAGCCATTAGCCACATTTCCCTACCTAGAAATAAAAAAGAGGTCCAAGTGTTCTTGGGAAGGATTAACTTCTTGAGGAGATTTATACCCAATTATGCATAAATAGTGAAGGGTATCATGAAGATGTTGAAGAAGAAGAATGAAGTGATGTGGAACCCAAATTCCCGGGAATCCTTCTTTAGGATCATGACAGCTTTTGCAGATGCTCCTGTGTTAGTCAGCCCAAATTATTCAAAACCATTTTACATCTTTTCTTTTGCCTCCTCCCTTCATACTATAGTCGTTGTGTTATTGTAGAAGAATCATGAAGGTCATGAGCAGCGTATAGCCTTCTTCAGCCAAGTGTTGTGAGAGGCTGAATTGAAATATAATATCTTGGAAAAATAGGCTTATGTCGTGGTCAAAGCTTTGAAGGCCTTCAGATTTTATGTTTTACACTCTAACATTGTAGCTTATGTTCCAACAATGGTTGTGAAAGACATCTTGGTGCAAGGGGATAGTGATGGAAAAAGAGGTAAGTAGATTGCCAAAATCCAAGAGTACGACATGGATGTCAAGCCTACTAAACTTATCAGAGGACAGGGATTGGCCAAAATCATATCATAGTCAAATTTCTAGGCTTTGGGGATTAACCTATTAACAGAAGAAGACGAAGAAGGGACTCAACAACCGATGATCAAGACATCGATCCAAAAAATTCATATCAAATATGAAACATCTGCCTGGTATAAAGATGTCATCCACTATCTACTATTCTTGAGGTGCCTAGTAAAGATGGATAAATCCAAGTATAGAGCATTAATATTACAAGCCCAAAAGTTTATTATATCCAATGGGCCACTGTACTGGAAAGACCCAGTTGGGATTCTACTTTTGTGTTTGGTAGAAACAGAAACTCAAGGGTAATTGATGATTTCCATAGTGGCGTTTGTGGGGGGCACTATAACTAGAAGACCACGGCACATAAGATATTGAAAGCAGGATTCTATTGGCCTAAACTAGTCGGAGAAGTTCACTCTTATGTTTGAGCCTGCCAACAATGTCAAATGTTCGCCGAGAAGCAGAAATTAGCCCCACTCCCATTAATCCCTGTTTGTATAGAAGAGTCTTTCAGGCAATGGGGACTAGACTTTATCAGGGAAATGCACCCTCCTTCCAGCAGCCAACACAAGTGGATACTCACATCCACAGCTATTTCACAAAATGGATGGAAGCAATCCCAACCCAAAATGCAACTGTCATTGTGGTCATAAAATTTTTGGAGGAAAATATCTTGGCCAGGTTTGGGTGTCCTGTGAAAATTGTGACTAATAATGCTCAGGTTTTCAAGTCTGCAAAATTTATCTACTTTTATCATAAATTCAACATTACAGTTGGCCACTCTACTACCTATTATCCTCAGGAAAACGGACTATCTAAGTCTTCCAACAAAACAGTAGTGAGGATCCTAAAGAAAACAATTGCAGAAAGCCAGAGAAATTGGGACTCCCAACTAAAATTTGCCCCGTGGGCTAACAACGTCACTCCTAAAAGATCCACGAGGAAATCTCCTTTTGAATTGGTCTATGGGAAAGAAGCTATATTCCCTATACAACATGCCATGTCGGTTGCCAAGATATTACAAGATGTGGAATAAGAACCAAACTCCCTGACTCGAAGGATAAATCAACTAGTGGAGCTCTAGGAGAACAGAGAGCAGGTAAACCACAGGTTAATCAACTACCAGCAGAAAATGAAATCTTTGTTCGATAAGAAGGCTAAAGACAGACTTCTCTAGCCAGGAGATCCAGTTTTGAGGTAGGATGTAAGAATAGAGGACAAAGGGAAACATGCCAAATTTGATCCCTTATGGTTTGGACCCTTCAAGATTACTGAGGCAAAGGGAAACAATATTTTCTTGTTGGAGAACTTGGAGGGTGAAATGCTTGAGCTGCTTGTAAATGGGCAATTCCTCAAGCTTTACTTCCAGCACTAAAAGGCCCATTTCTCACCCATTGCACATACCGGTGAGCCAATGTAAGATATCAGTAATACTTTCAATTCTTTATGTTTCTGTTTTTGTTTTATATACTTGAATAAAATGACCCCATGCTCAATGGATAGAAGGCTACTAGTCTGCAGGTTCTCAACACCTTGCTAGCAAGGCACTATGACCCCCAATTAGAGCCAATGTTATCACTTACTGCAAAATTGTTGAATGGTGCCAAATGTTGTCAAAAGAATGCAAAAGAGCAAAGAAGCTTGCAGTCATTTTCCAAGCAGCAAAAAGACTCAAAGCCTACATCAGGCCCTCTCCATTAAAAAGTGCTCAGGACAAGCTTTCTAACAATATGTGGAAGTCCAAAAATGGATTCGTGGATCAAAAGATATGGTCTTTGTTTGGTCATTAAGTCATAAAGTCAATTCAGTCTTTTTTATGAGAGACCCTTCTTGGGCATGTATATATTTATTTGAGTCATTATAAGAGTAAAAAAAACCCTCCAAGACCTAGTCCAAGAGCATCAAACAAATCACCCTTCAAATGAAGCAACAAGTCCACTCCAAGTTAACATGTCGGCCCAAGATCAAGTCAAGTCGGCCTATAAGCATGAGGAAGAAGTCTATATATAGGGACTCTACCTCACTTGAAGATTCTTTTATTCAAGCATATAAAATAGAAGATCAAGTGTGAGAAACACAAGAAGAAAAGCCTCTCATCAAGCGAAGAAGGGAGAAGAAGGAGCAAAAGTGATTTTGATATATATTTGGGCAAATACCTTTCACACAAGCAAATAAGATTAGTACCATCTGCTGCAGAAGAAGTCGAGTTATCATAGTCATCCTAGGAGGCCGAATCGAGGAAGAAACCAAGTCACTTATCAAGTTAAATTGTAGACGAAGGAGATACTATCCAAGCGACAAGGAATTCAAGGTATAAAATCATTGTTTGTCCCTCACACATGCTGCAACAAGGGTTTTTGAAGAGGCCAAGAATTACAAATCTGTGTCAATAGGCTAAAATCAGAAGAGAATCGAGATCTATGGTGAGGCAATCAGTTTGACTAGTGTTGACTCAAGGAAGAAGAATTGTTTCAAGGAAGTCTTGTGACTTGGTCTTGGGGAGGTTGTTAGGTCAAGGATCTTGGTCTTGGAACTCACTACTTGAAGATTCTACAAAAAGAAGAATTTGTTTGGGTTTTCATCTCAAGTTGGAGAGGTTTTGGCCTTGGATGATCGCCTACATCTTGTGTCTCTTATCTCATTTTTGTTCATATTTTAATAGTTGTTTGATGAAAAGAACACTATAATAATCAAGCTAAAGAACAACCTAATCAAAAGAAGTAAAAAGTATTCACAAGCAGTTATCATCTCTAGAGAAATCACTTCTTGTCCCTACCTTAGATTTCTCAACACAAAATGCACTGAGGTTCTGGCTAGAATTTTCCCTCTAGTTCCACCTGTAATACAAACCAATCAATCACATGATCCGCATCCTGCACATATCTCTCAAGTAATAAAACATGGAAAACATCATGGACTTTCACTGTTGGAGGCAGTGTAAGTCTGTAGGCCACTGGGTCAATCCTCTCGAGGATCTCAAAAGGCCCACAATACCGAGATGCCAAGTTGGCTCATGATCTAATCATCAAGGAGATCCTCTTGGGCTTGATGCGCAAGTACACATGCTATCCAACCTTAAACTCCTTGAATGTTCTATGTTGATCCGCATAACTATTCTTCATGTCCTGTGCTACCTTTAGATTCCTTCTAACAACCTACATCTCTTGCTCCATCTTAGCCAACATATCTAGTACAATTAACACCTTGTTCACTGCATTACTCCAACTGTAGGAGTATTACAACTCCACCCATAAAGAGCCTCAAATGGACTCATCCTCAAGGATTCTTGATAGCCATTATTATATGAAAACTCCACCTGTGGAAGATACTCCTCCCACTTCTGTTGTTGATGCATAACATACATCCTCAACATGTCTTCAAGAATCTTGTTAACCCTCTCTGTCGGTCCATCTATCTGCGGATGATAAGTTATACTAAAAGTTAACTCTGTCCCCAAGTCTGCGAACAACTCCTTCCAAAACTTGGAAGTGAACTTGGCATCCCTGTCTGATATGATCTTCTTGGGAACACGATGCAATCTCGCTATCTCCTTGATGAAGATCTAAGCTACCTCACTAGCTGAATTAGTAGACTTCACTGCAATGAAGTGAGCTACCTTGCTGAACTTGTCAACCACAACCATGATGGAATCATGTTGTTTGGATGTCATCCGAAAACATATAATGAAGTCCATGGAAATGACCTCCCATTTTCATTCTAAAATCGAAATAGGCTACAACAAACCAATTGGATGCTTACACTCTGCTTTCACCTGCTGACAGCCCAAACATATCGCAACAAACTCAGCCACCTCTTTCTTCAAGTTCGGACAATAATAGAACTTCTTAAATGCTGTCAAAGTCTTTTGATATCCTAGGTGGCCTGAATATGTCTTGACATCAAACTCCCTCGAGATGAGCTTCTTCAACTCACTGTTATCTTTCACATAAATCTTGTTCCTGAATCTGATCAAGCCATCTATCGTAAGTTGATACTCCTCATCTGTATCACCTTCACCCTATTGTTGCAACCTCTACTTCAGTTGTTGGTACCTCTCATCATGTTATCCTGCATGCAAGATCCGCTCCTATAAACCTGTCCCATATGAACTCACAGCTGAAATGTGATTCACCTGCACTCTCCTATTGAGAGCATCTGCAACCCTGTTCTCCTTGCCATTGATGTAACTAATCCCAAATTCAAACTCATTAAGGGTAGCCAACCATCTAGCTTGCCTGGCATTTAGATTGGGTTGGTCAAATAAGTACCTCATCCCACTATGATCACTCATCAGGACAAACCTCATGCCAAGGAGATAATGTCTCCACATCTTCAAAACATGAATGATAGCTGCCAACTCAAGATCATGAGTCACATAGTTTTTTCGTGTTCATTCAACTTCCTTGACTCATAGCATACCACATGTCCTTCTAGCATCAAGACTCAACCAAGTCCTTCCTTGCAAGCATCTGTACAAACCACAAACTCCCTATCAAGATTTTCAATCTTCAAAACAGGAGCATTTGTAAGAAAATGCTTCAACTACTCAAAACTAGTTGCACACTCCTCAGTCCATTCAAACTTCTTCCCTTTCCTCTGCAACGATGTAATTGAATAGCCAATCTATGAGAAGTTCTTGATGAACCACCTATAATACCCTGGTAATCCCATGAATGATCTGACCTCATCCACATTCCTAGGAGTTGGCCACTCCATGATAGCTTTAATCTTGTCTGGATCCATTGCTATACCTTCCTTGAAAACATGTCCCAAGTAGTGAATTTAAGACTGAAATAAATTGTGCTTGTTGAGCTTGGTATACAACTAATGCTCTCTTAATGATAACAATGCTGCTAGGTACTCTGCATGCTCTTCCTCATTCTTGGAGTATATCAGTATATCATCAATAAACATTATCACAAACTTGTCTACGTAAGGACACAATACACTGTTCATCAAACACATGAAGGTGGTTGGAGCATTGGTAAGACCAAAAGGAACCACCACAAACTCATAATGTCCATACCTCATATGGAATGCAATCTTGTAGATATCTTCTTCTTTGATGCGCACCTGATGATATCCTGATCTCAAATCAATCTTTGAAAGCATTGTAGCTCCCTTCAACTAATCAAACAAATCATCAATCTGCAGCAATGGATACATGTTCTTGATATTCACCTTGTTCAATTGTCGGTAATGAATGCACAATCGGAGAGTACCATCCTTCTTTACAAACAATACTGGTGCACCCCAAGGTGACACTCTTGGCCTTATGTATCCTTTATCAAGCATCTTCTTAAACTGCAACTTCATTCCACCAACACTGGAGACTCATCTTGTATGGTGCCTTAGATGTTGGTGTTGCTCCCAACATCAACTCAACAGAAAAAATCCACCTCTCTATGAGAAGGCAACTCTGGAATATCTGCAGGAAATACATCCTGAAACTGCCACAAAATAGGGTACCTATTCAGGACTTCATCATCCTCAACATCCATCCCTTTATCACTAGAAATATGAACTGCAAACAATACACATCCCTTCCTACAATTGCGCTTTGCTTGCATAGTTGTAATTGTCCTCACTGATATAGACTTCTTCTTTCCCTACAAGGTTCTCCTTTCCCCATCATCATCCAAGCACTCAATAGCCTTGTCATAACTAACCTAGATTTATGCAGGAACGAAATGAAATACAAATTTAAACAGAAACACAAAGCTAGAGCGAAAACTGAACTTCAATTCATTGAAACAAAATATTGAAAATTGTTACATGCAAAATGGAAATAAAAGAGCTCAAGCGATAGTAGTTTATCTCTGAGAAGAGATGTGGTGGCTACATGTCCTCTGAACTCCGTTACAATGAGGCTCGAAGACCTTTTTATCATTAAGAAACAATGGAAAACCCTAAACATCCAAAAACCTAACCCTAGGATACGAAGTTCCAAAAGCTTGTGGGTGTTGTTGGGGTTAGTTGGAACATCAACTTCCCGGGTCGTAACTTTTGCATATGATTTTCTTTTAGCTATCATAATACCTCATTTCGAAAAATTTCATGTTTCTCTATTTTCCCAAAAAACGTCATTTAGGCCCTCAAAACGGCTTTGGAAGTTTAGGACCCGAAAAATTGTCAAAAATAGTAAGTTGTGCTACAATTAAAGAAACAATAATGGGGGTCCAAGTGGAATAGGCGGGTGGCCACCAATATCCACTTGGATCACTCCTCCCTCCTTAGGAAGAAATGGTCCCCATTGCATTGAGTGCCTCCATGAGATGGGGAAACTTTTGCTGAACTTGGTACCTAGTGAGCCACTTGCCTTGGTGCAAGAGTTGGTCAGCTTTGACAACCCAATACAGTTAGATCTTTTGTTGGCTAGTGGTCTTGATCTATGTGTCCATAATCTAATTTGTTGTGGCTTGTTTCATGCAGTCGGGGTTGAGCTCTGTTGGTGTTAGTTGTTCTGCAATGTCTGATGTGTCCAGCAATGGTGGAAAGTATGGTTGAAGACGGTCCACATCAAACGTTGGGTACAAACCAAGGAATGGGGGAATGTTGAGCTCGAAAGCGTTGTCACCCACAGCCTTGGTGATGTTGTAAGGCCCATATCGAAGTGAACAGATCTTTTGATGGGCTCTAGCAAGGCGTTCTTTCTGCAAGTGCAACCAAACTTTGTCGCCCACTTAAAACTTATGTGGCACCTGATGTTGATCATGTCACTACTTGTACTTGGCATTGGACTTCTCCAAGATGTCATGAACCTGCTGGGAGATGTGCTGGATGTGTTTAATAAACCTGGTTGCTTTATCAACCTCAGACTGTACATGTGTGGATTTTGTTTGTGTAATCGCATGAGACATGTCAACATCAATCAGACACAATGGCTGAAATCCCAAACCCACTTGAAAGGGACTGTGACTAGTCGAGCTATGGAAAACTCTGTTATAGTTGTGTTGCACATAGGGAAGGCACTCATCCCACGTTCATGGATGTTTGGAGTTGTACATGCAAAGTATGTGCACTATCATCTTGTTGACAACCTCTGTTTGGCCATCAATCTGGGGATGGAATGCAGTCGACTTTGTGAGCTTCGTGTCCAACAATGTCCAGAGGCTTGACCAGAATGTGCTCAGGAACCTGTTATCCCGATCTGATATAATGGTCTGCAAGATATCAAAATGTACCCATACTCATTCAAAGAAGAGTTTGGCAGTGTCCTTTATTGTGATACTCTTCTTGTAGGTCGCCAATATAGCCATATTAGAAAATGTGTCCACGACCACAAATACACAGTCATTACCATGCTTGATAGAACTGAGGCCATACAAATAGTCCATGTAGATGGATTTTTAGGGATGGTTATGGGAGTAGGCATGACAAAAATAAATACACACAAATCAATGGGATATGTTGTGGATAAAATTTCTTGACGTAGAGTGCATTGTGAGGATTAGGAAGAAGCTAGCCTTTGAAATCCTCTAAGAGATATATCCGCTTACCCAAGTCCTTACGAATGATGTAAGGTCCTAGCCATAATGATGAGTGAGACAATGACGAAGGATAGAATTAACACCACGACGATAAAGGTCATCGTCAATTAGAAGATAGTGAGGGGCCTGGTATTGAATTCGTCGTTGATCAATTTTTGGTGATAATAGATTGCCCCCCATCGTACGAGTGTTAGGAGAAAAACGTATGACCAAAGTACGTTGTAAGGACACAATCACTAGACATCGAAGGGGAGTCAGAGAGAGAAAGAGGGAGACCAATGGAGCTGAATCGAAAGATGATAGTGACTGAGGGGGCAAGACTAACTAACTGATGTAAGTCTCCTTTTATGTTGTGGTACCTGATATCAAATGAGGCGGGGGAGGCATACCCATACCCACTGAGATAACTGATTACAAATAATAATGGTGCGCCTAGCAAAATGAAACTGAGCACTAAATTACACGTTGAATGATACATGACATGTTGTCATAAATGAGCCAGGAAATAATACAATGTATCCCATATACATAATACACTTGGAAAAACATGAGCCAACACTGAATACAATAACATCTGCGTACATGAGACATAATGGCCCTTCCCTCAAAAAATGGGTGGGAGGGAGGGTATAACGACCAAAGAAGCCCTGCTGAACAGGAAAGGGCTCTGCAAAACTGAATGGATCATCTGAAGGAGACATGCATGCTATGAGCACTGCAAGCTACAGGAACCGAACCCATCAAATCTGTGGAACTGCATCTTAGGCTGTAGCATAATATGAAGTCATCCGGGCATGTGGGGGGCTACCTAAAGGGCCACCCCCTCATGAGGTCTAAAACGTCTCAAACACACCCGAGAATCAATGGTATAATATGCTGCATCACTAGACCAGCATGTGTATGAATCACGAGCATGAAACAATCAAGTCAAAGGGCAATGATGATTCCCTTTGCTTGATCTGAGGCACCGAACAAGAGTGGAAGCTAGAACCAAGATACACTGCCCTCTAGGTTGTTCTTCTGGAATAGATGTGCTAATGTCGACAAAATAGGGCCTGCCATAGGTGAGGCAATTAGGATCCTCAACTAAGGCACAAGGGAAAATAGTAATGTGACTGATGGATTAACACCAGGGAAAATAGGAAAAATGGTACTGAGGGACAAACAGACGACTTTCCTTGTCAGAGCATAAAGCACATGGTTGACCTAGCAGCGACTGACTCGACTCCGGAGGGGATGCTGGACAGTATGACTAAAGGCCAAAATGGGTAACGCAGGGTGAATGGTATGGAAAGGTGGATGGAATACTGTGACATGATAAAATGGGATGTGAAACAGACTCAATAGATGCAAAGGTGACTCATTGTGGATGCTCTGAACAATGGTGACTCGATGATGCTACCACATAGAATAGGTCCGATGGGGACCATGAAAACATGAGCAAATGATGGCTTCTCATGACGAAAATCAATACGTGAGACGACAAGCTCCAAGGAAAGGTGGTCCCCAAAGTACAAGTGTCGCATATGAAGAAATTCTATTTTGAGAGGCAACGAAGTGACCCTTCTTGGAAAAATGGCTTCCCAGTGAAGTGTCAAATCATTAAAAACAAAGGGAGTCCCATTATAGTGCTCGATGAGAGCTTTCCAACAGTGTTGATGGTTCATCAAACCAAGTTACGGTTTGGTCGCAATGGGCGACAGAAAAACTGGGGGTTTTCCTATAAAAGGGCATTTTCCCTCCAATTTAATTCATTTGCACATTGAGCTTTGGTGAATTTGGAAAGAAGGAAAAGGCCCTAAACCTTGTGGAGACCGTAGCGGACAAACTGACCATCAGAATCAGGATCTGCAACTTTTAGGCAAGTGGCCTTACTTGTCTAAAAAGGCCTTAATGCTTCTTGGAACGATGGTTCTTGGTGAAGTAATTAAGGGAAGAGGAAAATGAGAATGAACTACTAGAGGAGGTCTAAAATCATCCCCACCCACTAAGTCAAACATGGGGACTATGTGGTAAAGGTGGTATGACAGAGTAGAATATTTGAAGATATGTATCAAACGTCTACGATATGCGATGTGAATATGGCTCGCCGAAGAGGCTAGTAGGACAAACTATCCAAGGAATGGGAGGATAATCGACCATACCTAGATCCGGTTGGATCTAGGCCGAGACTTATGTTAATCAATTGAGAAGATGGCCAGCAGAAAACCATCATGCCCTCAAGCATGGGATACTGCCTGCATGCATATGTGATGGAGGGGATGAGAGACTGGCCCTGACTAGAGTCTCACAATAGAGGTATTTAAGTACTGATCCACTAGGGTGTCAGTTAAAGCTACATAATCTAAGGCATGGAAAGGGGTATGCAGTGTATCAAGTGGTTGTGTGGAAGTGTGCTGCTGGGTTGTCTTAATGGATCCAATGGGTAAAACAAAGCCATTCGGTATACGTGATTCCAACCTCACCATGAAGGAAGCTCGCACTTAAGGGAGGACAATTACCGCAGTAGCCCAACGTTACACTCATTAAGAAGCTAGAGAAGGAAGGTTGTAAGGGATTTCTCTATAGATACTATGGCTAGATTCATATTTGAGCATATAATCACAAGGTTTGGTTGTCCAAGAAGCTTGAAAAGTTACCAAGAACTGATCTGGTATGCAAAGGTGGGAATGATGCCCCCTAGCAGGAGGAGTCTGTGGAGTGCCATTGTGTTCCGAGTGCTCGAAAAAGGGATTCAAGCATCTATGTTGAACTTGGCACGAGATCCTCCAAAGGATGATAAGGAGATGTAGAGGCCTATGTGCCGTCCAGTATGTTATGGGCATACTGGACGTATTTAGAGTCGTGGACTCCAAACACATTTATTTTTATATGTCGATACATAATGTGGTTATGCATCTTTTATATGACGATTGTGGTTCGCCATTTGTTTCGATTATGGTTGTCTTTCGTGGTATACATGTGATAAATGCCAATCTAGAATGTTATTTGCAATGGTATCTACATAGTTATTTTGGGATCGAGGAACATCACTGAAAGTAATGGTTTCAAATTCACGTACCAACAGCTTAACTCGTAGATATTTTCTAAATAGGACTTGGTTATGCACATGATACACACCATTCAATTGCATGACATGTAGCAAGAAATCTAAACGAACATGAAGATGGAGGATGCGATGAGCAAGGGCATCGACTAACAAACTTAGCACTACATCATATTTGGCCTGGTTATTGGTGGCAGATCAAATGCACACACTCTTAGAATGGACTAACTTATGCAAGGGGGTGAAAATGGCCCATGCTGTCGAGGCTAGATTCCTGTAGAAGCAACTCACACCGTCGGCATAACCGATATACAGTGTGGATGATGGATCCATCTGAAAGGTGCAAAAGACAACAAATGAGATGATGCAACCTACCTAAATGCATCACAGAAATAAATACACGGAAACCAATGGGATGTGTTATGGGTAAAATTTCTTGAGGTAGAGTGCATTGCGATGATTAGGAAGAAGTTGGCCTTCGAAATCCTCTAAGAGATATGCCCCCTTACCCAAGTCCTTACGAATGATGTAAGGTCGTAGCCATAGTGATGAGTGAGACAACGACGAAGGATACAATCAACACCGCAACAATAAAGGTCCTCGCCGATGAGAAGATAGTGAGGGGCCTGGCATCAAATTCGTTGTCGATCGTCATGAGTGAGGAGTGTACAAGCCTTGCTTCTTAATGGTTGACTTGGCAATGGCACACGCAGTGCAAGATCTAATATATCTTCCAACATCCCGTCGGAGTTTTGGCGAATAAAAATACTTCTGTATTGCGGCCACAATTTTCTCCACACCAAAGTTACCTGCGACCCGACTGTAGTGCGCCTCCCAAATCAGCTTGGAACACTCCCTTGAAGGAACACAAATTTGGCCCATGTAACATAATAATGCATCCTGGAGGTGGAAATATGGAACTTGATTTCCATCCACAGCATCTGGTATGTGGTGGCGAACTCTAGATCATTTTTGTACCGTTGCGGCCATCCAGAGGTCTCGTGACCACAAGAGTTGAGAACAATAGTCAATGTTGCAACTAGGGTCCGACTAAGGCAATCTGCAACATGATTGGTGTTGCCCTTTTTGTATTTAATGTTCAAGTGGAATTGTTGCATACATGTAGACCATTTCTAATGGTGATCTTTCTGCAATTTCCCTTCTATCTGTATAAATTGAAGAGGTCAGTGATCTATGTGGATGACTGTCTCCTTCCCAGAATGTAATGCTTCCATCGCTGGCAAGCCTGCACGATAGAATACATCTCTTTATCATAGGTAGGGTACTTCCGAATTGTATCATAAAGTGTTTCACTATGATAGGCCACAGAATGCTCGTGTTGGGTGAGAACTGCACCAATAGTATAGTCGGAGGCATCTATTTCAATTTCAAAGAGATGTTGCAAGTCTAGCAATGTGAGTACAGGTACAAAGTAGAGGCAATGCTTCAGCTCAAGGAACACCTTCTGTTGGAACTCGGACCAAGAAAACTTTGCTTTCGCTCCGCCCTTGGTAATCTGACACAAAAGCCAAGTAATATGAGAGAATCCCAACAAGAACCTTTGATAAAAATTTACAAGGCCCAAAAAGTTGCGAAGCTCTTTTAGAGTGATAGAAGTTGGCCAATCTCAAATGACTTGGATCTTAGCCGGATCCACATGCACGTCTTTCTCATCTATGATGTAACCCAGATACTGGATCCAGCTCATGCAAAAGGGGCATTTCTCCAAGTTGGCACACAGTTTGTGCTATCAGTTTGAAGGACATGTCGAATGTGTTGCAAGTGCTCCTCCCAAATCTTGTTGAAGATGAGGATGTCATCCAAATAAACAACCACGAAAGAGCTGGTGAAGGGCCACAAGATGTCATCCATCAACCTCATGAAAGTAGCAAGGGCATTTGTCAACCCGAAGGGCATGAGTAGTCATTCAAAAAGGCCTTCCTTGGGTTTGAAGGCGGTCTTCCATTGTTCTATTGGAACCTGGTGATAGCCAAACTTCACATCGATCTTGGTGATATACTTGTCCCCTTGAGCTGGTCTAGAAAGTCATCAATCTATGGGATTGAATACCTGTTCTTGACAGTGATTGTTTAGTGACCAATAATCAATGTAGAGCCTCCAGGTCCTATCCTTCTTCCGCACAAGTACAATTAGGCTTCCACAAGGTGAGGAATTTGATCGGATGCAC
This sequence comes from Pinus taeda, assembly GCA_000404065.3. Lineage (NCBI taxonomy): Eukaryota > Viridiplantae > Streptophyta > Pinopsida > Pinales > Pinaceae > Pinus > Pinus taeda. The sequence goes on from APFE030914165.1 coordinate 802,519, forward strand.
CATTTTTTGCAACAACTCCTGGATCTGTCGCTTGATTTCTTCATTTTCCAAAATGGAGCATCAATATAGCGGCCCATTGGATAGAGGTGCTCCGGGAGTCCAATCGATCGAATGCTTGACCTGACATTGCAAGGGTACCCTTGTGGGTGAGGAGAAGATGTCCCTGTATTCTTCCATGACCTTATCCACCTTCTTTTGTTGCATGGAGGAACCCTTCCAGGGGACCATGGATTTGGCCACAATCTTCCCCTTTGAGAGCGAATAAAAAAGAAAACAAATTTCCCGGTCTAGGAGATGATCTTACTGCATTGCTTAGCAGAGATCAAAGAGATGGCGGTAGGTGGGGCTACGTCCGGTATCTTGTATAACTTATTGCCCAAAGTAATAATAATAGTGCGAGACCTAGACTCATACACATCATGACACTCCAGAAGTATGATTGGCCTAATAATATATAACAGACTTCAAAAGGAGCAACATCACACAGTTCTTCATCTATGAAGGGCTTGATGGTGTAGGGAAGGTAACACTATTGGCTGACGCGAAGATCTCGTCCCCAGTGAAGCCACCTGAAGGTGTACGACTGCAAGTGTGATGTGGTTGGTAGGCCCAACCGCTTCACGAACTCTGCTGAAATGAGGTTCTTTTCGCTCCCGCTGTTGACAATGAACTGCAACAGAGAACCCTTCACCCACATTTGTAAGTGGAAGAGACGCTCCCCCTTTAGATCTTCGGGGCCAATATTCTATACTTTTCTGGTGGCAACAGTGGCACTGGGCTCCGCATCAATAATTCACTTCCCTTTGTCATTCCCCTTGTCGGGTTCTGACTTAGAGTCAGAACATGCATCTGAGTCTGAAGCCTTCAGCTCGGCCACCAGTGACTGCTTGGCTCGACACTCATTTGTGTTGTGAGTGGGGCTCTTGTGGAACTCATACCACTTTCCCATGTCCTTCTTTGTCTTCGTGGTGTTGTTCTTTGTTTGCGACTTTGATGGGTTGTCCTAGGTCACCCCGCCTTGGATTTGTCCTTTGTTCTTCAGTTTTGGGGTGCATTTCCCTTGCTTTGGATCCATAGATCCAAAGTCTCGCTTCTTTTGTTTAAATTCCTTGTTCAACTTGATAGCGTATTGATAGGCAGCCCCAAGCGAGGAGATGTCCAAAAACTCCATCTCATCCTAGATGTATTTGTGTAAATAGTCGCAATACTTGAGTACGAGATGTCGCTCAGAATCCTTGATACCGAACTTCATGTGAAGGGTATGAAAAATATTTGTTAACTCTGACACATCTTGGTCCCTTCATTGTCGCAGTGTGGTCCACTTTATATACTTGTCTTCATAGCGCCCGACAGGTTAATATTGTTCCTTGATGGCGTGTCAAAAGAATTTCAAGTGGGTGTGGCTAAAAACAATGAGAGTTCCCTCTCCTCCCTCCGCTCACAGTAGGTTTCCCACTAGTCCTTGACATGGGGGGTGGCTTTGAGGAGTGCAAAAGTAATTTTTTCCCTATTGGAAAAATCATGAACCAAAAAATATCCTTCCAATAGATTTAACCATTTATCTATGGAAGTTGCATCTATCTAGCCTTCAAATATTGGAATATCAAAGTTGACTTGTACTTTAAAGGGAGTGGCGCCTCCATGGGGGCTGCTAGATGAAGATGTGTCGTCTGTGGGCATCCGCCAAAGGATCTAGGCAAAGTTGCCCATCATCGCATTCCTTTTTCGCTTGAGGGCTTCTTCGAGCAATATTTTGAAAAGATCTCATGTTCCCTCACATTTTTTTTCTTCTGCCATGGGAGGCTGTCAGGGTCAGTGAGGCTGGTCTTGCAAAGGTTCAACCAGTTCAAGCCCTAACTCCTTATACCCCGACTTTGTTGGGGGCATGCATAGAAAAACAGAGAAAGAACAGACCGCTCTGATACCACTGACCTAGATTTATGTAGGAATGAAATCAAATACAGATTTAAACAAAAACACAGAGCTACAGTGAAAACTGAATTTCAATTCATTGATAACAAAATACTAAAAACTCTTACATGCAAAATGGAAATAAACTAGCTTAGGAGATAGTAGCTTATCTCTAAGAAGAGATGTGGCAACTACATGTCTGTTAAACTTCGTTACAATGAGGCTCGAAGGCCTTTTTATCATTAAGAAGTAATGGGAAACCCTAAACATCCAACAACTTAACCCTAGGAGATGAAGCGCCAAAAGCTTGTGGATCTCGTTGGAGTTAGTTGGAACATCAACTTCCTGATGTCATAACTTTGGCATATGATACATGTGCAATAAGTTATTCCACAAAGGCTAATAATCAACAACTTCTAAAATATACTTTAGCAAAGCATTAGGAATAGTATTACCATAAGAAGTAGGAGAGAAACACCACCATCAATGAAAACCCCAAAGACTTTTGCGATTTATTATTTTTCCAGAAAAAATTACCAGAGAGCTTCGACAACTAGTACACGATTCAAATATCGAATGCTTTGTAAGACAAATAACCTCTAATTTATAGATAAATTCTCCAAACGGCTAGTTGGTTTGATCTTCGTCAAATTAATCTTGATCATTGATAAAGAGTTGATTATCTTTTAATCTCCACCATCAAAATATTTCTTTTTTTGGAATTTTGGAATTTTTCTTTTAATTCATTTTTAATTAGCTGAGAATTAATTATTTTGAGTTAATTTCCTCAAAAAATTGACTTTGACTTAACCACCAAGACCCAAGGATCCAAAATTTCTTGAAATTTTCAATACTCTTGGTGGGGAACCTCCAAAAATTAATTTCTCTAGGACCCATGAATTTTTTATTTGGAGAATTTATTTTCCCTAAGACTTTAATTTTGACTCTCATTAATTAATTTTTTTGCTTAAGATTTTTAATTTATTTTTGCCAGAAAATTTAATTAATTGACACATGAGGGGATTAATAATTTTTTCCAACTCTCTAATATTTTAACACCATGGCTAAAATATTATTTACATAAGATAATTACATTTCAAACCTCAAAGAAGGAAAACCCATTCATTATAGACCCTCAATTATTTTACCCAATTCTGTGACTCAATATGATCTAGTAGACCAAGTGATTTGTAATAAAATAATTTAGCCAATTAGCTAAAATTATTCCCAAATTATTTTTACAGAAGACTCGATTAGAACACTAGGACTTACCTAAGATCTTGACGAAAAAATTCACCCTAGCTTTGGGGTGAGGCTGGAGGGAAAAACTTTGTCGATCATTTGTGTTTAGAAACACAAATGAATCAGTCATACGAAAAACCTCCTAGGTTGGAAATCGTCACCAAAATAGTAAGCTTACCTAGGTTGTTACATATATATGGTCTTACTAAGATCATTTACATTACAAACTGCAGAATGAGTTTATAACTCTGATATGCTGAATGACTGATGATAATGAATCCAAGATGATCTGAATGCCCAATCAGGATGGAATTCCTTTGCGAAAAAGTATACTACTACAGGGTAGTTGACACAGAGTGGTCAACAGTTCCTATTGGGACCTTCTCCCATTTTTTCTATAAATGCAACCCAACTCTCATTGTTCAAAAAAAATGGTTGGAAGCTTGAGGATTGGGTACACGTTGTCAATTTACTCATTGTTATAATAAAATGTCTTTGGAGGTTCCATGTTGGTGTTGTCTTCGTGATATCTTCTTGGGTATGAGGTAAAATTTTTGCTTGTTTAAATTCTTTCAATTGCTCTCCTTTAGTAGATTTAGGCCCAAGAAAGGGTAGTGTTTCCCAAGGGAAGGATAGGCAAGTACTTGTCTATCCTTTCTTGGTTTTGCAGTTAAATTAGATAATGTTACGTACTTGTGAATAGCATAAATTATCTATTCTTGCAAGTTGTTTCCTACTGTTTATTAATAATTGTGAGCATGTCTTTTGGGTTATAGCACAAGTTGTCTTCAAGGGTTTGAGGTTGGCCAAATCGTGTTGATTAGATCGACCAACCTCAATGCTCCAAGGGAGTCACGATTTCGCCACATTTAGGGGCTGCCAAAGAGATCCAAAAAGAAGGGCATTTGAACAAGCCCAATACTTCTACCTACCTTCAAATTCAAAAATATTTCTCTTGGTTACTTTGTCCATGAGCTAATTGAATATCTAGCATTCTAAGGCTATTTAGTGGTTGTCCTAACAACCACAAATCAGCCAAGAAAAGCTGATTTAACTCGGCCATTCTTGGCTGCCATAGAGTAGGATTTCATTTCATTTAATCCAGAGTTTGATTGTAGTTTTCATTTTGATTAAGGTTTGCTACTAACATTGTGGATGTCCAAAGTGTCTTGGCATCCTTCACTTTGCATTTTGCTGATTTGTTTGTAGGCCATTGAGTGCAAGAAGGAAAAATTGTGGATTGTGCCAAACCTTTGAAGCTTGAAGCAATCAAAATACCATCTTTGGACAGACAATTGCAAACCAACATTCCTCCTTGTAAACCCCTTTAACAGGCCTTCTTCATTCAAAGATTCTTCAAGGAGGACATTGAACTTTTTGTAAAAGGAAATTCTTTCTAGGTTTTCCCAAAGGCCAATTGTAAATTTTATGTAATTGTTTCTAATTTCCAACATTTTAGAGCATAGCATTTGCCTATTTTCTTGAAAGAGGGCTTATTGTAAGTTTTTCTCAATAAATCTTTCATTCCTCATTCTATAAGAAGGATCCATCTTGTAACTCCTTTTTAACTTGCAACTATTTGGAAGAGAGAATTTGATCCCTTTGAAAGACTCTTGTTGTAAGCTCTCTCTCCAAAACTCTTATTCAAAATCCCTTTCCCAAAGGGATCCTTTGTAACATCACATCTCTACATCTCTCATTCTATAAAAGGGATCTAATAAAGAAATTATTTTCTTGGGAGTTATGGGATTTTCCCCCTAAGCATCCTCCTTCCCCCGTTTGGGGAAGTCTCTCTTGTGATGCTTGAGTGATTTCTTTTTTTTTTGGTCAAACTAAAATAGAATAGCCTAATCACACTAAGATAAGTAGCTAATTCTTATTTTCTACATTTAGTTCTCTTAAGCAACCATTTTATTTATTTCATGCAACTTTGCTAACTTCTAATTTACTTGTTTCTTGCAATTCACTCACTCATTTCTTAATTGCATTAATCTAGTTTAATCTCTCTCATTACATATCTAGTTTAGTGGTTTCTGTTTTGCATACATCAAGCATTATTTTACTTTGCAAGCAACTCTCTGGATTGAATTCAATATTTCAAGAGTTGGTTTTCCATTTTGCAATAATTGATTAACCTCTAGCTTTGCTAGTTGAAGTAGCAACTTAGGGACCCTTATTGACTCCTTGTTTTGAGATCGGGGTCACGGCAAGGGTAAGGTATGGGGAAGAAGTTCAATTGAAACTTGTTTTAGATCTTAAAACTAGCCAAACTAACTTAACTTAAAATAAACCAAGAGAATTTCATTACATCTATCATGCAACTTTAGTGCTTGAATTTTTATTTCATTTTCTTCCTCATCTTGCAAAGTTTATCTTTTGGAGAAATTGTCACTTATTTCAAGTACATGCATTTTATTTATTTCCAAAACATTTCTTGTGAACAGTTATTTCTAGGCCTCATTGTCAAGTTTTCATATTTAACTTCGATTATTTGTTTTCTTCATCTTGCAATATCTTTCTCATAGATGGTTACAACTATCATGCTCATGAAATTTATGAATTTTTTTATTGCATTTACATTGTGGATATATCTTGGTCAACAATTTTAACTCCTAGAACTCAGCTCATCTAGTATAGATTAGTTAAGTCTTAGTTATTTTTATAGGGTCCACCGCCCTTGGCTTCTCTAGGAGTTAGCCTAGACGGAGGAGTTGAGGATTGAGTGACAACAAATCAACTCAAAACTTGCCCCCAAGGCCACATCAAGTGGAGTTACATATTTTCTCCATGATATCCCAAGTGTGGATTTAGGCGGCAACAGGATCTAGACCCCTTAACCAAGGGTAAGAATCTAATTAGTCAAGAATGGGTGCACAAAACCATGTATTTTGCAAATGGAAGACTCGAGAAACACAAAGCACATCTTGTTGCTAAAGGTTTCTCCCAAAAGTAAGGTATCAATTATCCAAAACTATTTTCCAATTGCTTGTGTGGACCCATTGCAATGATTTTATTTATATTTAATTCATTGAATTGGGAAGTTCATCAGAGGGATGTCAAAAGTGCTTCCCTCCCTAGCTTCAAGAAGAGATTTTTATGTAGCAACCACCAAGGTTTATACAAAACGGTCCTATTCCCTTGACTTGCAAGCTCAAGAAATCTCTAAAAGGTCTTAAATAGGCACACCTTACTCTTTGTATGAGAAGATCCGCAACATCTTTATCAATTGTGGCTTCACTTGTTGCAACGTTGTGTATGATATCTACATTCACCATCAAGATAAGATGACCAAAGTCTTATTGTTGTGCTATATTCTCCTTCTGACTAGTCATTCCGCATCCATGATCAATTATTTGAAGCAACAACTAAAGGACTCCTTTGCGATGATAGATTTAGGATTGCTTCATTCCTTCTTGGGGCTTCAAATTTCTTAGACTCGTCAAGGAATTCTCTTTCTCATCCACAATACACTAAGTATCTCTTGCAATGCTTTAGTGTGGAAAACTACAAATAGTTGGTACTCCTATTGCTACAAGGACGAGGTTTCAAAACTAGTGCCCTTCACTCTTGCTTGATGCGTACATTTATCAATCTTTGGTCAACAATTTGATTTATCTTACACATACTCGACTAAATATCTCCTTTGCAATGACTATGAGTTCTCATTACATGCAGAAGCCTCATGAGAGTTATTGGCAAGAATCTAAGCTCATTTTCCACTGTCTTGGAGGCATCACTCACATGGGCATTCTCTACTTAGTAGGATTGACATCTATCTTCTTGCCCTTTTTGATGTCAACTAGGCAGGTAAGTTTGATGAGCAGTGATCCACTTCGGGGTATTTGGTTTCTCTTGGTTTTGGACCAGTTTGTTGGTGGTCCAAGAAGCAACAAGGGGTGAGACTCTCACCCACTAAAACTCAATATACCAATGCAATTCATGTTGCGAAGCATCACTCCTAGATGCAGATATTACATGCTGAGAGAAATCGTGCCCGACATTGCCCTTTTGTCTTTTGTAACAATAAAAGAACTATTGAGCTTATTCGTAATCCAGTGGAACATCGAAAGTCCAAAAACATTGAGATTTAGATCATTCTTGAATTCAAGGATTAGTGAAATCCTACTTCCCATCAAAAAGCATTCACATGAAGAACAACTATCAGACATCATGTTTAAAGAAACAAAACAAAAATACAAATTTGGATTAGATCTATAGCTCTAATACCATGAAAAGTCAAGTAAATATACATAAATTTAACATAACACCAAGATCAAGTATTTCCTTAACTCCTACGGAAAGCATTAAATAACAAAAGTAGATCAAATAGCAATAAAGAGAGAACAAGAAGGCTTTCGTAGTAAAACCTCAAGATGGGAAGACAACCACACAAACTAGGCATTCTATTATTCATAAAATCTCTCAATACAATATCCTGAGTACATTCAAGTATGGATTTCAAATGGGATCCATATAATCTCTCAAGCACAGTATTGAACCTCCAACACCTCCCTTATATAGGTTTGAAGGATGAGGGAACAGATCCCATGATTAATGAGGGATAAACTCAATTTTAGAATTAAGTGAGTTAATTAAGAATAATAAAGCCAATAATGTGAGATCTTTGGGTTTCTCACATAGTTTAATTATGCCTCATCATGTATACAAATGCCTCGTAACAATGCTCCAACAATCATTATAATGACAAACTGTACAATTAGAAACGTGGCCACTAAACAATCATTACACATTTTCTAACAATGCTCAAGGAAATCTTGTGGCAATCTTTGTTCCTTCCATAGATCACCTTGCAGATATTATCACCCAATCTCATTTGAAGCCCACCTTCACTCTTCTATGAACAATTGATGTATGTGAGCTACCACTTAGGAGGGAAACATGATGTACTGTGATATCATCTCATGTGAATCCTAATTTAGATTTTTTCTTGAGTGGAGGGGGTCGGCGGATTGTGCTTAGAATGTGTAATCTTCACTTGTGCCAGCCCACCATGTGGGTAGTTGAGGTCCTTCATGGGCTGACTTACATGTAGTTAATCCCACTTATTGTACTTTATTGTGTTTCATTTATTTTGTGGGCCCATAACCCCCTCTTGAAAGAAAACCTCAGTTGACTTGTGTATATATACACAACTTAAGCTCTCATTTGTATGATCTCATTCAAGTGAATTCATTCATTCTTTCATGTAAGTGCACCTATACTGTTTCGCTCTGCTTGTGGTGGTTCTCTCTTCATTATGGTTAAATTATCTTGATAAAATCAAGGTATGTGCATTATGGAGATCTTCTTGTTATCGATGTTAAGTACTGTTACATTTCTGCAATTTCTTCTTGTTGGATTAGGAATTGTTAAAGGGATCACCATAGATCTACACTCTCTTATGACCTCAACACAAGCTTTAACAGCAATCAACAAAAAAACGATTCCAACATTAAGCAGTATGGAAATCTGAACAGCAAGCACTTTAGTTTGTTAAGGAGCATGCAATTTTTTTCCCGGTAGTGGGTTTTGTTTTCTCAATATGAACATTCAGATCTTACTCCATCCAGTTTATCAAATGCACCTCTTTCATAAACAACAAAGATGCCAACTTCAGTCATTCTGCACCATTTTGTGATCTCAAAAATAAACAGATTTATTTCAAGATACAAAAAACATTAAGATGGTTGAACATACGTGTTCACTGTCGCAGGCCGATAAAGTCGAGCACTGATTCGTTTTTGTGGATCTATCTTGTCAACAAGAGGTCTAGCATAACCTATTAGCCAAGTTTCAATAGGGATAGATGTCAGCTAAAATAGAATCAAGAGAACATTCCACCACTAAAGATATATATAGAGAGAAATTCCAACCTTCAAGACCTGCTGTGAAAATAACAAGCTCTGCAAACTCACTGGTCCTTGTTAAGAATTCTTGCAGACCAGGACGTTCATAAACAGTCACATGGTTTATTTTTTGCTTTCCTTCACCATCCTAGTTTTTGAGAGATTTTGATCACAATCAGCAAGCAGAAGATAGAATGTAAAAGAAATGTCTAACAAACTCATGTGATCAACTAATCGCTTAAAAGAGAAAAGAAAATCACTATCCATCTGTCACAGAGATTGACCTTATCAATAGAAATGCACTGCAGCTCAAATGATTTAATTCCAAGTTGTGTAGACTGAGCATGGAGAAAGTGAGGCAAACCAGCTGATTCATAGGCACACACCAATGTTTCATCCAAATCAAGAACTACCTGCATTTAATTCATATTATAAAGAAACATTAGTCCCATTAAGCTTTGTGAAAATGCATAGCAAAATTTATTTTGGATTTAAATCATTATCATCATTCTTCAAAAAATGTGTACTGGCCACTGGCCAGCAGTAAAAACTTGAAACCAAGTTAAACATTATGCCATAATTTTCTGTAGTTTTAAGGATATGTGCCAGAGGAAAATTTATGGAGAATTGATGCATTAGTGATACATTCAACAAATGTAACAACATGGATCTATAAATAAAAAATAAGTCACAATGCCGCCTCCTGTATATTAAGAGCATCAAATAACAGACAGAGAACTAGCTGTAGAGAATGATAGCTCCCATCCATAAACATTGCCGACTTGTTCTCTTCCTTTACCAAATCAACTTGAGACAGGTTTGTACCAGTGTTGCAAACATCCCAATTTTATAACAAAAAAATCGCGAAATTGCAAATTTTTGGCCTAGCTGATGTTTGCTGATTTTTACCACTATTTTGGTGGTATCTTAATTTTGCAGATGTTTGCCGATATTTCTCGATTTTTAAGATTTTTTGGTTATCAAACCCTTGCCAATTTTATCTCGATGCCAATGTTTGTAACATTGGTTTGTACTTAGATAACTGCCAAACAGATTATGTATCCAATCCCAACAACCAAGGAAAATCATAGAGACACTAAATGAGAATATTTTGAACAAATAAACATATTATATATATTTTAGGGATGAGCATACAACACATGTTTATTGCATGTATTTGTTTGGTAATTGCCAGCAAACATCAGTTGACTGGGTTCATAAGCTTGGGTATCATGGAATAACTTTGAAGAAGGGCACTTTTGACAATTAGGCATCCTTTGGGTTATCTGCTGCAGATTTTAGCCAAATCCACCGGAAGATTTCAGGGTCGTGAATCATACAGGAATGCAGTGCCACTTGTCACAGTAATCCCTTTAAGTATTTTGGTATGTCAAGATTTTAGTTTGATTTACTTTAAAAGAGCTTTCCCAGATCTTGTGACAACCAACTGGTTCCATATGGCACTGTACAGCACAACTAGGGACCACTAAAATTCAATTTAAAAAAACAACAATAAATTAAATGAGGGGCTGCCTAACACCTAACTGTAGGGCCTACTAAAACCTATTTAAAGAGGACCCCCCAACCCCATCTTAATCTCACTCACACTATTCATTTGAGCTTTATGGAATTCTTGAGCTGAGTTTCTTGGGCGGTTTTGTATTGAAGAAATTCTTCAGCAGATTTGGAGAGCTGGTTGAAGGACTGATATTTTTAGGCAGATTTGGAGATGTTCAAAGGGGCTTTTTAAAAATTATTGGGCTGTTTTTGGAGGTGATTGAAGGGTTTATTTCTAAATTTTGTAGGCTGTTTGATAGCTGTTTTTTCTTCTGTTAAGAGCTACTCTTTTTTTCAGTATTTGGAAGGCTTGTGACGGTATGTCAAGGCTGCTCCTCTTCTTCTCTTTTTCTCTTTAATTAAGAATTCCTAGGGTTTTATTTGCAGATATCTATTTGTTGGTGTAAAAATTGCCATGACCTCTAAAGACGAGGGATCCAACATGGTTCAATGCCATTTCGATGAAGAAAAGAAAAATATATGCAACTATTGTGAGAAGAGAGTTAAAGGTGGGGGTATCCATAAGATAACACGACACTTAGCAAATGAAAGAGGCCAAGTAGAACCTTGCTCAAAAGTCTCTAACAATCTAAAGGTGAAAATGCAAGTTTATAATTAATCCTTCCAAGCAGATAAAGCCAAGAACAAGAAGATTAAACTAGACATCGGTATAAACCAAATCAATGATGCTTTTGACAAAGACCCTGAAAATCATATACCTAATTGTGAAGAATCCTCCACCTTTCCTACTGGACATAGAAATGAACATGTTCCTAGCCCTAGTTCATCCAATTTGAAAAGGGCAAGTAAAGAGCTTGACTCTTTCTTTGTACCCTACACCACCCCTAGTGCTCTACCCACCCTTGATATTGAATGGAAGAAGATAGATGAGGTTGTGAAAATTCCTTAAACCCGGGAATCCCTACTGCATCAATGGATGATATTTCTCCTACTTGTTAGATTTACATGAACAAGTTATTTGCAATTTCCTACGGCAAACATCAAAATACATATACTGCAACCTGCACCAATTAAATGATATGTCGAAACAAGAAACTTAACAATAGAGAAAGATACAACACAAATGACACAGTTGTTTTTGGACAAATGTCCCCGAAAAAACCCAATGCGGGAAAACCAATGCAACAGATCTAAGGGTTTTTATTATTAAGCTGAAGTTATTTCTGAATACAATCTCTGGATGCCTTGTTGGCAATCTAGTACAGAGAGTATCACTCAGCAGAAGGAATTAGTGAGATTACCTCACTCTACATTGCAAGTTCCGACTAATCTGGCAGCTGAACCAATGAGTTCCCCGGCTACTTTTGTGCTGCCCTTGTTAAGCCTGCGTCAGCCTCTAAGGCCCTGTGTCACCTCTACTGGGGATCAATTTGCTTCCAGGAGCTGATTCTAGCCCTCCTGGCTCAGAAACGTCAGCCTCTTCAGCAAATTCAAACTTCTGCATGGAAACTCTGCGCTGGACTGTGTGGGGCCTGCGTGAGCCCTTCCAAGCTCTCACCCTCCCTGGCCTTTGCGTTGCCTCCTTTGTTTGTATCTCTGCCTCTCTGTTGAGTATCCTTGGCTCCGGAGAATATCCTCCAGCCAAAACTCCCTCTACCCCTCTCTGCGTAATCATTGCAAATCAATGTGTTGCCTCTAGCTTCAGCAATTTGATCTCACTGCTCAACTCTCTGTGTGTCTTCCAAATGACCCTCAAGCTTCCTTAAATAATCTCCTCATTGACATTCAACAGCCCAGATTAGAAGTTAATCAATGGCTAAGATCATTTCTTTTTTATCCTTGTCTTCTTCTAAAAGTTACACCCACAGTTAGATTAATACCCATTAATTATTTAATTTCCTAAGTTTAGACTTAGGGATCCATTAAAAAAATTAATTTATTTTAATGAACCTGTCTCTGAGAGGAATTTCTCAAATAACTTTTTGGATTCTTTGGAATACATGTGCCCAAGCCTCCCTGCAAAATTTGAGACCTATATCACATCTGATGCTACCAGAAATCAACACTCTCTCTTAGTGAAGAATGTGCTCTAGCAATGCCTGCCATTGAAGCATCACCCTGACTTCATAACATCGTCCTCTGCGTTGTTCATGTCTGACATGTTGTCCACCAACTACTGCGTTATTGCTGCAACTATACTGTTGCTAACACTGCCACTGTTAACATTGCATTTGTACTATAGCTCCCTCTGAATCTCTACATCCATGTTGTTGTTGGCACTGTGATGAGCGCCAGTGTTGCAGCAAGGATGTTGTAACTCCTGGGCTACCAGCTTTACTTATCAACACGGGGTTCGTACAAACTTGGAGGTGACAGTGCTATATGCACAAGTAAGAGTGAAGGTCTTCCCTGTTGTCACTGTTCATCCGGCAAGAGACCCCCGGGGTTCTGAGCTAGACTTCTATTGAGTCAAAAGAAGCTTGATTCTTTGATGGAAGAAGAGCAAATCTATTCTAAGAGAACTATTGTACTGCAGTAATGAGGAAAACAACATGTAAAGCTAAATCACACCATATCCTAATTAACCATTTAAATAGCTAAGCTAAGAAGAATTGCTAAATCAACACTAACCTAATGTTGCTATCTAAGTTACAGAAGTAAAGAGCATCAAACCATACTAATGTGTGAGCAAGAAAACTAAGCTAAATCTGTTTTCACTTTTTTGGGTTTTTTTTTGGTAAAATCAAACATGCAATTTAATTGTTCTTGTGGATGTGACAGGTGGATGGAAGGTGGTTGAGGATGGCTAAAAGGTTTATGGAGTGATCGAATGGGGTGGAAGGGTCCTAGGAGGCTTCTTGTGACTTCCTAGAGGTTCCCCATCAATTCGGCCTCAAAACAGGCCGTTTCAAGAAAACCTACAGGATGTACTAGAAACTTACAGAATGATCTTGTAGGAATTACAGGAAACCTACAAGATACATCCGAGAGCTAATTGTGAGGTGTTGGAGGTGTTGGGAAGCTGGAAAAAGGTGTGTGAGGTGTGGGATAGGGTGTTAGAAGGTCTAGGAACACTCAGGAATCAATATCCAAGAGATGGCTAGATTCACTCAATTCATCATCACCCCAAATGGCAGGAATCGCCCCCCCCCCCCC
>APFE030914165.1:817755-869532 GCA_000404065.3 Pinus taeda
TTTTGGAAAATGACGCTTCCGCGCTCCGCGCTTCCGCTTCGCGCTTCCGCTTCGCTCCCGCTTCGTGCAACATTGCCATGTCCTTCATGGCTCTGGTAGCCTCTCTGACATCCCATGCCTCCATTGTGGTCTCTTCTTCTTGTTCATAGAAGCTTACTTTCTTTTCTACTTCTTCCCATTGCCTCTTTTCCTCTTCTTCTTTTCTCCCTTCTAGCATCCCTAAGAGTAGTGGTGGACTAAGTTTTAGGCCTATCCAATTGACCTTCAACCTTTGCATTGATTGCTTATACATAGGTGTCTTGTTGAGTGCCTCTCTCAACCTTTGAGGGGAGTGATATTCCCCGATCTTCAAGCCGTGTGGCAATGTGTTCCATCTCCTTAGGCAGGAATGTATACTATCATCTCCTAGTAGCCTAAACATATCCTCAAAATGTGAAATTGCTTGCTCTTGGGCATCAAGATATCTAGGTGCCAACTGAGGATCATTTGTAATCAAATTATGGGTGCTGATTATGGCCATGGGATTTGATTGTTCAGCTCTAATGAAAAGAGGTTCATTTTACTCTCTAGTCAATATTCTTTTCATCTCTGCAGCCCTTGACTCCTCATGGTTCATCCATGATGCCAAAGCCATTAATTGTAGATTTCCTAGCTTGGCATTAGGATCCCAAACATTCATGTCTGTGAGTGCCATATTGTAAAAACAAAACTCGGCCATGTTGGCCCTATCCTCTTGTGTACTTTGATCACAAAGATCAATAAACTGCCTGTAGTCCTGAAATGGCATGGTGCCCCTTTGCACTAGTGTTTTAATCTGAAACTGCAACCATTGTTCTTTGAGGTAAAGAGCATAGGATTTAGCTGGCATCCTACACTAGATGGCTTGCAAGGAGAGGCTTGACATACATGCTAGTTGGTTCTTCCTTTCCTGCGGCTATCCCCTCAGCCATGCATTTTCCCTCTCAAGTTGATCTCTCATTATTGCTTCTCTGTCCCTTAAGCCACTTAGCTCTTTGCCCATTTCTTTGAGCTTCTCTTCCATATGTCCGATGTCTTCCACCCCTTTTAACTTGGCGATTTGCATCCATCGGTGGGTTCTGGCCCTCTCCTTCTCAAGTTCGAAAAAAAATGGGATGGAAAATTTTTGAGGTATCACCCTGCCTCCTTCAATAAACCGGTAGTAGGAGTCTAGGTTAGGTTGGGGGCTTGGTTCCTTTGTTTCAGGGTCGTCTTCTTTTGTTTCTTGTTGCTCCCCTACCTTGCCTTCCAATTTTTGTGCTTCCTATAGTTTTTGCAGAGTATCCTGTAGGACTATTTTTGCTTCCTGTAGGTTTTGTTGTGGATCCTGTAAGATGGCCTTACCCTTTAAGGAAGTTGATCTGGTACTAGGCCTCCTTACATAGGTGATTGATGACTTAGGGGAAGGCATTTTGTCTCTTGGTGTAGGGGAATCTTCAATCCCAATAGGAATTTTTGTTGATATTTGTGGCTTCCCTTATTTGATTCTTGTGCTCTTTCTTGTTCTGAAATATAGTGGGGCGTGCCTCCTTATTTTCCCTTTTTGCTTGACTGGGGTACTGAGAGCAGTGAGGGCAACTATTGCCTCCCTCTTAGTAGCCTCTAAAGGCACCCTAGGTGACTCCTCTTTGTTTTCTTCCCTTTTTGTTTCAATGCCTTCTTCCTCTCTATTTTTCTTGTCTTCTTCCTCTTGTTGTCCTTCCTCATCTCCATCAGTTCCTCCCTTAGTTTCCTCCTTTGTTCCATCATCATCCTCATTCTCTTCTTTCTCTTCTTCTTTTGCTTCATCATGTTCCTCTGTATCAGTTTCTTCTTTATCCATCTCATCCTTATCTAGCTCTATATCTTCTTCTTCCTGTTTTACCTCCTCCTCACTGACAAAGGGACTAACATCATAAGTGAGGGTTTTGATGTCATCCTCTGCTGGAAAGTCTCTGAACACTGACCATGTTATAGGGATTCTGAGGTTTTGTAGGGCATTCTCAATGAGGATCCTGATCAACCCATGGTGAGCCAATTGTTGGGAATTCCCTTCCTTACCTTGTTGCTAGAGTCTATGAGTGATTGCATCAAGAAATAGGGTATGTTGAGTCTTTGGTGAACTTGTGTTTTTACCCCAAATCTTAATTCTTAAAGGATCCTAAAATGGTAGCCATAAACAACACTATATCTACCCTCACATGAGATATATTTGATGAGTTGGTAGCCTACCTCACTCCATGTATGGCAGACTGTCTCTCCTTACTCCATTTTTGTCCTTTGTGGGTTCTTCACCTTCTAAAAAGAATTTCCTTTTTGCCACTTGACTATCTCCTTTATCTTCTTTTCTCCATGGAATTCCTAGGGGAAGTGTGGTGACCCTACTGATGAGCTCTGGGGTGAGATCTATAATGAGGCCTCTAACTAAAACAGTGGCATGGATTCTGCTATGTGGAGTGAGGGAATGAGCAAATTCTTGAGCCACCTCATCATCATACCCTGTGAATTTTTCGAAAAACCCCATCCAGTGGTGTCTTGTAAAGATTTCAAGCACTTGGGGGTGTTGTTGTATCCTCATAGTGTTTGTGGGTTCTCTCCTATTAAACCTTCCTGTCATCTTGCTTGTGAGGCTTGAGGAGAAAATGAGAGGGTTGACACAAAAAATTTTAAATTCAAGAGGAAAACAGAGCTTACTGTGTATGTAATTCACCTCTCACAGTTGCTAAATTCACTAGATTTTAGAGCATTTCTAGTTCATTTGCTTGTAAATGGGGATGGATTTTTATAGCCTACCTCTTTAGAATGGTGGCAATGGACAATTCCCGTGATATCCCCTCTTGAACTCTGCCTATCCTGTACACTGCCTCTGTGTATCCCATAGACTGATCCTGTAGACTCTTCCTATAGAAATTCTCTTGCAGAACGATGGATCCTTGCTTACGATGGGTGGCCAGAGTTATGAGAGCGATTTAAGTGAGGGAGTTTCGAGGAGGTGAAATGCATGAATGCATGCAAACGATGTTTTATTTCCCTTTATGGTGTTTCGGGGTGAGGTGGTGTGTTGGCAGCAAAGGTACGTTGCCATTTTTGGACCATTGGTCCCCACTACCACCTCATCATTTCCCACTCCTCTTAATCAACTCCCAACTCGTAGATCCGTAGTTAACCACTTCTTGTCCTATTCCTCCTCTATCTTTGACTTGACTACAACCACGTGTGAGAGGACACCCAGTTTTGCATGTGATCTCTGAACGAAGGTGGCCAAGTTAACTGGCCACCTTTTCACTTATAAACCAACTATCTCGTAACCTTTACAACTTTTGATTAAATGATGCATAAGAGTGAGTGAGCGGGATACTTACCTGTGGTTTTGATGCCATGTTGCAGTTGTCAAAGATCAGGGGTGTTGCGTTGTTTATTTGCTGCATGGTTATTCTTCTTCCTCCTCTTGTTGTCTGTTGATGGTTTCTTGGCTTTTGTAGGTATATGTGACTGAAGATCTAATGTTGTTGCTGTTGTGGAGCTCCTGGATCATCCTAGTGAAGACCTGTCGCGGATGATTGACATTTTGTGGGATAGGTTGCTATAGGATTTCCTACATGATGTCCTGTAGCTGCTTCTCCCTCATAATTCCTTAATCATGTCGCTAGCTATGGCTGTGAGAATGGTGCAATGAATGGACAGAGGGAGTAGGAGTGTGTGTGGAGCAAGGGACATTCAGGTAATGCTCTTACTCTCCTCTATTTTTCTTTTTTTTTCTTTTTTCATAACTGGCAGAAACTGATCTCTTTTTGTTTTGAATGGTGAGTGCAAGGATCATGTCTAGGATGAACTTTAGGGACCTAACAAACCTACCATGTGCCCTCGAATTGCTTCTTGTAGGTTTTCCGGGCCACTGTGATTACTATAGGATCATCCTATAGGTTTTCAGGGGATCCTATAGGAATATAGGGGATCCTGTAGAAAACACAATCTTCGCATAAATTGAAGCAATGGAGTGGAAAAACGATAGAAATGATGGAGGGATGGATGGTAAAGAGAGGAGGAGATGGATATGTGTGAGGCAGGGTTCCATTTGCATCCTCTTTTTGCTCCTTGACTATCTTTCTCGCCCACCTGCAAATAACAATTATATCTTTTTCTCTCTTTTTTTTTTTTTTGAAAAACACTTAGGCTGCCTTAGAGAGGTTTTCATCCTAAATGTTTGCCCTAGCCTCCTCAAGGAAGGTTTTCACCCAGGGATCTTCTTTTTTTTCTTTTTTTCTTTTTTTCATCATTAGGCTGCCTCACGACGTTTTCAACCCAAAGATGAGACTCGGGTGCCTCATGGAGGTTTTCACCTGAGTCATTTTTTTTTCTTTTTCAGTGACCTGATGAGGGAGGAGCTGGAACTTGCTCTAGCATCATCACTGTTTTATTGATATTTTCAATGAACTCTTGCTTTGATAAAGGCCTCTCATACATTTTCAATCGATGTCCATTGACAAGCAATGGAATGGCTTCTTCATCTATAGTTCTAATTTGCACTAAACCATTATCATGGCATCTCTCCACCACATAAGGTCCGAGCCATCTTGTCCTTAGCTTGCCCTTGAAGTCTTTATATCTAGAATCATATAACAATGCCCAATCGCCCTTTTGAAATTGTTTCTCCTTAATATGTTTATCATGCCAGATCTTCCTCTGAAGCTGAACCATCTCTGTATGTAGGAGGGTTTGCATTCTAAATTCAGTCAAGCCATTCAATTGGAACAATCTTTCTTTCTATGCATGACTAAGATCCAAATCTAGTTGGGCTGCCATCCTCAATGTGTTATATTCAAACTCAATGGACAGCAAAGCCTTTTTCCCGTAGACCGGCTCATAGGATGTAAATTCAATGGTGGTCTTCCATGTGGTATTATAGGCCCAAGTGACCTCAACTAGTCTCTCTACCCAATCCTTCCTGCTGTTGCTCACTACCTTGGTTAAGATGCCCTCCAGTGCCTAGTTGGTCACCTCCACTAGCCCATTAGCTTGTGGATGATAGGGAGTGGTCCTATGCTTGATTTTATGATGGCTGAGCAGTTCTTCAATCATGTTGGAGGTAAACTGGCTGCCTTGGTCTATGACTAGCTCTCTAGGGTACCCAAATTTGTATAATACATTCTCCCTAGGAACTCAGCCACCTTCTCTTTTTTTGCTGCCTTAATTGCCTTAGTTTCAACCCACTTAGTCAAATAATCAATGCACACAATAATGTATTGTTTTTGCTTTGAAGGAGGGTTGATAGGCCCAATGAAGTCCATGCCCCACTTGTCAAATGGCTCGAAAGTCACTTGAGGTTGTAGGGGTATTTCATCTCTTGGAGTAGGCTTTCCCATCCTCTGGCACCGATCACACTGACTAGTGTACTTCTTCACATCCTGATGAAGAGTGGGCCAATAATAGCCTGATTGTAACACTTTGAATGCTCTCCTCTTTGTTGCAAAGTGACCTCCACAAGGCCCATCATGACAGGTCAGAAGGATGTTAAAAACTTCCTCTTCCCTTACACACCTCTCAAGATTTGATCTGAGTCAAGTTTGAAAAGATTGCCCACAATCCAAGTGAAGGGGGCATTTTTCCTAACTATCTTGCTCTTTTCTTTGGAGGGCATGTTGTGGGAACTGTGATGATACCAAATAGTTTGCTATATCAACAAATCATGGAGAGAGAACTGAAATAGCAAACAAGTGCTCGTCTGGTAATTGGTCATCCACCATTCCTTCTTCACCTGCAGGCAAATTCACCCTAGATAAAAAGTCTGCAACAACATTTTCTTTGCCAAGCTTATCAACAATGGTTAGATCGAACTGTTGTAATAAAAGCAACCACCTTATAATTCGAGCATTCACATCTGGTTTTTTCATTAAATACTTGATTGCAGCATGGTCAGTATGCACAAATGTTTGATAACCTGTAATGTAATGCCTAAATTTGTTTAATGAATGCACAACAGCCAGGAGTTCCTTTTCGGTCACTGTATAGTTTAATTCAGCCTTTGAAAAGTTCTTACTGATAAAATAGATGACATAGGGCAGTTTCTCCTCTACCTGACCTAAGGCTGCTCCTATGGCTTTGTGTGAGGCATCAGCATGAATATGAAAAGGGAGGGCCCAGTTTGGGCCTCGGAGAACTGGTGCAATGGTTAACTTACCCTTTACAATGTCTATGGCCTCTTGATAGCTTTTTGACCATATAAACTCAGAATATTCGGCCAACAACCCAAATAGAGGAGAGGCCAACTTGCTGAAGTCCTTTATGAACCTTTGATAGTATCCGGCTAACCACAAGAAACTCCTGACATCTCTCTGCTTGCAAAGGTGGGACCCTTTCGATGATTGCTATTTTGTTTGGGTCCACCTGCAGTCCTTGCTGAGATATTTAATGACCTAGCACGGTCCCTTCAGTCATTAAGAATTCACATTTTTCTAGACTGAGAGACAGGTTCAATTCGATGCATTTGTGCAATACTTTGCCTAGGTTAGTCAGGGCTTCTTGGAAATCACTGACATAAGGTGTAAAATCGTCCATATAAATTTCCACCGCATCATGTACTTATTCAGCGAAAATACTCAACACTGCTCCCTGGAAAGTGGCAGGAGCATTGCATAGGCCAAAAGGAAGGACCCTATAGGCAAAAGTACCCCAAGGATAGATGAATCTGATCTTATCCTGGTCTTCTAGGCAAATTTGGATTTGGTTGTACCCACTGAATCTATCTAGGAAAGAAAAAAACTTTTTTCCTGCCAGGTCATCTAGCACTTGGTCGATGAAGGGTTGGGGAAAATGATCCTTCTTTGTGGCTTTGTTCAACTCCCTGTAATCGACACAAATCCTCCACTTACCATTCTTCTTGGGAACTAACACTAAAGGAGAGACCCACTCACTGTCGGAGATAGCGTAAATGAATCATGCATCTAGCAATTTTTGCAGTTCTTCTTTAACTATATCTTTAAGAGTTGGATTCATCCTCCTTTGTGGTTGCCAGACTGGCTTGCAACCTTCTTTGATGTATATGTGGTGAGTACACACTAAGGGGTGTACTCCCTTCATTTCCTTGTAACTCCAAGCAAAGGCTTCTAGGTTTTCTCTTAGCATGTTGCATAGCTTTTCCTCTTCGAGAGAAAAAAGAGATGGATTAGTTTTCAAGGTTTTCTCTGGGCCGAATTCTGTGGTTTTGACAGGGAGTGGGTTGGAATCGGCCAAGCATAAGTCAATTGAATGATTGTTCTGGGTTTCCCTTATTTCTTCTTCTAATGGTAATGAACCAGGAGTTGGACTTTGAAGAAGGTGTTCAATTAAGTCATCCTCGTCTTGCTGTCTTCCTCCTATGGTTGTTTCCAAGGCATAAAGTTAGGCGGAATAAACCTCATCTTCTTCCTCCTCCTCCAACCATAAAGGTAAATCATGCTCTAGAGAAGGTTGAGCAGGAGGGTATAGGACTAATTGTTTGGACATATGCTCGTTCTTGATGGTCATATTCCCAGCGCTACATCTAATGTAAGCATCGGTTGTGGCCAACCATGGCCTCCCAAGGATGAGAGGATAACCAATAAGTTTAGCCTTAGGCTGGAGAACTAGAAAATATGCAGGGTACTCCCAGGAGTCAAGGGAGACCATCACATACTACACAATTACCTCAGAGGTAACTGTGGAATGGTCTGCAAGTTGTAGAACTATTGTGGTCTTCCTCAATGACCCTTGGAGGTTGAGCTTGAGCATGGAGTCCTTGGTCATCACATTAATGGCAGCGCCAAGATCGATTAGAGTGTGTAGGACGATGGTGCCATTGATGTGCACATCTACTACAGGGCTTCCAGGGTCCAAATATTTTGAACATATTACGTGCCCCAACATTAAGTCGGACCGCTGCGCAATGACATTAATGGTAGGGGCATCCCTTTTCCTTCTTCCTGAATGCTTGAAGCATTTCTCCTTAATCAACTTATTGTAAATGGAAACATATTTTATTGCCTGGAGAAAGAGGATCTTTAAACATAGATTTTTCAATTCTCCCAGAAGTTCAGTTTCTTCTAGGGTAGGCTGGAGTGGTTGGGCTAATCTCTCAGGAAAGGGTGGATTTACTTTAAGGTTGCTTTCCTCTCTTTCTTCCTCAACCTTCCTATGTGGAGGGGAGGTTGGTTATCCAGGAGAATTCTCCCAGATCTTAGGTTGATCTCCTGGATTTCTATAGCATAAGCTGGATATGATGTCTCTCCACTGTATACTTATTGAGCCTGCCTATTGCTCAGGTTCGGATTTAGCTAGGCAGGCATCTGGGTTGCTTGGGTGGAGCAAAGTGTAGGATTTGTGGTTGGGTAGGTGGTGGAGGCAATAGGGTTGGAGCATTGTTGTATTGGAGCCTCCACCCCTGGAGTGGTGTATTCCACTGAGGTTGTTGCGGAGCGTAAGGTTGAAATCACTGGTTGGTTGGTTGGGAATCATACTGAGATGCATAGGACCAAGGAGGGGGTGTAGACCAAGAAGGATGAGCAAGGGGTCTCCATGAAGGTATAGTTGTGGTTTGGTTGGGGTTGTAATATGCATGGGATGACCCTTGCATGCCTTGCTGGTATGGTCTGGCCCGGGAGATCTCCTTTGGTTGATGTAGCAAAACTTCTCAATGACCCCTTCAACTCCTTGATATACTGCTTTAAGTCCGTGTAAAGAAGGGCACTTATCTGTGGAGTGGTTTTCTTCACAGACCAAGCAAATCTCAATACAGTTCAATGGACATTCGTTCTTAGGATGCCTTCTGGTGCATCTAGGACAAAAGATGGCCAAAGCTCTCTCTGCTTCCTCTTGCTTCCTTTTGATGTTCATGGTGTCTAATTGCAAGGCAAGGGTTTGTAGCATCTCACTTTTGAACTCTTCCAGCATATTTCCAATTTCACCCTTGATGGATGAGTTGGAAGATGATGTACTAGCCATAGGTTGACTACCCCCACCCTTTTTCCTCGCTGCCGTAGAATGGTTTCTAAAAACAGTGTTGATATCCTCATAGGGTAGTTGGTAGATATGTCCTCCTGCTAGCAAATGTAAGGTATCCAGAAGATCTTCCCTTACTCCTTTGAGTAGGACCAGCTTTAGTGACTCGGGGGCAAGTGTGTACCTGGCCCTTTTGTAACTGAGCTGGAATCTTTCTTCGTAGTCTTCTAAGGATTCATCCTGGCCCATGGTCATCCTGAAAGTTTCTTCTTTAGTATTCTTTGACCTACAGTAGTCCCAATATTTTTTGTTAAAAGCCTGCTGCATCTGAGCCCAAGTTGTGATGCTATCTCTAGGTAAACCCATGAACCAGCGCAACGCTGCATCCTTGAGGGTAGATGGAAACAATTTTAATTTTTACTCATCATCTGTATAGTCATAGGTTCGGCATATAACAACAAACTCAAATAGGAAAGTGTCGGGGTCCTCTGTGGTCAGGCCATGGAAATGAGGTAGGGCAGAGGGGCTTATATTCTTCATCTTAGTGTCCCCGTTGGTTTCCCTGATGGGGAAGGCACCCTCAACTCTCTCTCTATTCCCTCTGTCAATTTGGTTTTCAGTCATTGGTTCAGTAGGAATGGGTTCTTCTTCTTCTTCCCCTCTAGGTTCTTCAAATATGTCAGGTTGCTCACCTAAAGGTTCCTCCAGTTCATAGCCACCGAAGAAGAGAGAAGGTTCGTTGTTAGATGCAATGGGGGTATTTGGCAAGAATTTCCCTAAATTGTCCTTGTTCCTACGAGGCATGAAAGGAAATGTTTTTGTGTTGGTTTTTGTAAGATTTTTTTAAGCTGGAAAGTACTTTGCAAAAATGAAATTGTTGATTGAATGAAAAATCACTGACAGAATGAAGAAACTACTTGCTGAATTGAAATTCTACTTGCGGAATGGAAAGGAAAGCAGATAATGAAAGAAAGGAAGCTACTAGATTACTTTTGCAGAAATAAACTAATGGTAGAAAATTGAAGACAAGAAGTAGAAGAAAAGAAAGCACTAATCACATTCTACTCAGACACCTTCCCGGCAACGGCGCCAAAAATTGATGAGCACCAGTATTGCAACAAAGATGTTGCAACTCCTGGGCTACCAGCTTTACTTATCAACCCGGGGTTCGTACAAACTTGGAGGTGACAGTGCTATATGCACAAGTAAAAGTGAAGGTCCTGCCTGTTGTCACTGTTCATCCGGTGAGAGACCCCAAGGGTTCCAAGCCAAACTTCTATAGAGTCAGAAGACGCTTGATTCTTTGATGGAAGAAGAGAAAATCTATTCTAAGAGAGCTACTCTAATGCAGTAATGAGGAAAACAACATGTAATGCTAAATCACGCCATATCCTAATTAACCATTTAAACAACTATGCTAAGCAGAATTGCTAAATCAACACTAACCTAATACTGCTATCTAAGTTACAGAAGTAAAGAGCATCAAACCATACTAATGTGTGAGCAAGAAAACTAAGCTAAATCTGTTTTCACTTTTTTGGGTTTCTTTGGTAAAATCAAGCATGCAATTTAATTGTTCTTGTGGATGTGACGGGTGGATGGAAGGTGGTTGAGGATGGCTAAAAGGCTTATGGAGTGATTGGATGGGGTGGAAGGGTCGTAGGAGGCTTTTTGTGACTTCCTAGAGGTTCCCCATCAATTTGGCCTCAAAACAGGCCGTTTCAAGAAAATTTACAGGATGTACTAGAAACCTACAGGATGATCCTATAGGAATTATAGGAAACCTACAGGATACTGCCGAGAGCTAATTGTGAGGTAATGGAGGTGTTGGAAAGCCAGAAAAAGGTGTGTGAGGTGTGGGATAGGGTGTTAGAAGGTCTAGGAACACTCAGGAGTCAATATCCAAAAGAAGAGATCGCTAAATTCACTAAATGTGTCTAGGGGGATTTCAATGAAAAAGGACAAAAAACTAGTGAGGGTGATGGTGGAACAAGAAATGGTTAAGGTTGATGAGGTGGGAGATGGATGCTGGTGATGAAGTCTAGACCTCCTCTTGAAGTACCTACAATGCTTAAAACATGTGTGTCTTTCAAGAAGTATGCAACAAGATACATCTTCATAAACTAGAAAAGCATGAATCAATTGCCCATATTATGCATGAAGAAAGTGCTTAAGGAAATGAGAACATGAGTGAAATCTTATTGCAAAAATAGAGTAATGGGAAAAGATGACAATGAAATGAACCAAATCTTGAATCAAGGCAACAAACTCCAAAGCTCATGCAAGAACTAGAAATTTGTGTTTTTGGGGCTGCTGAAGGGTATCTTTCTCAAATCATGGTCCCAAAGGGAGGAAGTGAGGCCGAGACTCCTGCTTACAACCTTGTGGTGATCCTTTTTCTCCTTGCTAACCTGCTAACTGAAAGAAGGCACAAATGGAAGCAAACTAACATATAACCAATCTAATCTACATTGTTGTAATGGAAATGCGGTTACTTAAGAAAATGAACAATCAAACTATGAATCTATGCTAACATACATGTACAATAAAGAGGAGCCTTGGCTGCTAGGGTTGGGCCCTAACCCAAGAGCTTCAACCCTCTGTGCTAACTTAGTGTTGGCTCAAAACAAAACTCATTCTTATTATCAAAACAATGAGTTACATCAAAAACTGTCACAAGTCTTGCAGCTCGAAAATAGAGTAGAGTTTTACAATTAAAAATCCGAATCCTACTGAGGTCCTAGGCCTCCCTACTTATACATCTGAAGTCTCCAACAACTTCCTTAAAATTAGAGAGGCTCAGCTCCCAAACTTCGAGATGAACTGGTGCTTTGTTTTTCACTTGCTCAGCTGCTTTCTAATCCTCATGATTTCGTTGTTTGCACTTCGAGCTGATGGAGGAATATTCGAATGGAGGGGTAGTAAATGAGGAGGATTTACCTCCTATAATTCCTCTCCCTTGTCCCATTCGAGTTTGACCAAGGTCTTTGCCAAAAATTTTTGCTTCTATCCTTTAATCCTACATTAAATGCACATTAGACCACAAAGCAAAATATCCAACTCTAACTCATCTCGCAAACAAAATATAATCAAAAGTATGCAATAAGTGGTGAGAATAGTTGGTTTGAGTAGGCTAGGAGGTGAATTAAGGCCCATATAATTACCCAATGATGAGGCTCATCACACTGCCACTGCCAACTGCCCCTGCACTGCAAACTGTTGTTGCTGCTACATCAGCGATGGAAAAACATCCCAAATTATTGAACAAGAGTTTAGCCTAGATGCATCTCGATGTTAAAGATCTGACTGCTGCTAGTCCTACTCTAACCCTCTGAAGCCACTGCGATGTTGTTGCTACTGCAATGTGCCTCCCTGCACTGCTACAACTCTGGATTACGCTGCTTAGACTTGGCGTTCTAGCCATTGCATTTGTCGCTCCAACAGTCCTCTACACCATATGACACTTAGTCCATCCTGCTACTACTGATCTGAGCTCCCATAGCAAGGTATTGATCCGAGAGGTGGACTCCTCAAGGATCCTACCCATCTATAGCTCTTTCGAGCTACAGCTCCAAATCAGCCCACCTCCCTCCTAGAGGTATCTCGGCTGTCATGGTGAACTCCTCCTTCTTGATCTTCACAGATGCAGCCTAAGGATCGTGCTTCTCATCTTTGTCCTTCTTTCTGAGAGGACATTGTGTTGCGTAGTGACCCATTTCACCACACCTGAAGCATTTGATCTTCAAGACGTCCGCCTCCACTACTCCCGCTGCCCCTTAGATGCAAGGGTTGCATTCTCTTCCTCCTCCTTCGGTGTCGACCCACTACTGTTGCTTCCGTCAAGCTTACACTTGACCAAGTCTCTCCTCAGCTCCTCTTGCTTAAGAGCTGCCCACATCTCATCCCAATTTGGCAAAGTCACCTTGCCCAGGATACTCTAGACAAAGACTTTCCACTCATCTGAGACAAAATTGAGGGCCAGTCTAACCAACTCGGACCCTTGAGGTGTAGACCCCACAACTGCTAACTCATCCCAGATCTCCTGATGTTTCGTGAGGAATGGATACATGCGCCCCCCCTTTTGCATTTGTGCATATCTCAATTTCTTCTCTAAGTACACCTTCTGTTGTTCGGAAGATCCTTGATACATCATTGGCAAGGCATCCCACATCTCCTTAGCAGTCCCTCCGCTAGCGATGTGACAGACTACATGATCCTTTACTCCATCCACGATCATCCTCTTGGCCTTCGCCATTTCTGCTTGGTACTTCTTCAATGGATCTTGATCTGCGGGCACAGCCACCACGTTGTCGACATAGGTCTTAATAGAATGCTTATCTAGAAGGAATGACATTCTTTCCTTCCAGATGACGTAGTTGGATGCCCCATCCAACCTGTCCTAATCTCTCAACCCACTGGTTTCCATCTCTACCACAAAAATGTCGAACTACTCCTCTCTGCTTCTTACTACTACTTCTCAGGCAATAAGAAAACGGATTTCTTGCGGGGGAAGCCTACTGAGGAAAACATTCCCTCATTGTGCTCCTCCTCTTCTGACGTCTTTTAGCCCAGCAATAAGCTTGCCGAAAAAAACTGTGTCCCACCAACTCTTCCTCATATTGAGGCCCAACATTGCTCCCTCTGCCACAACAAGATTTCGATCTAGAAGCCCTTCCTCTCTGTCAACTCACTCAGAGAGAGACTACCTCAAAAATCAGTCCTCCTGGCCTGGACTACGCAAACCTTCTAGAAATTTGAACTACTGCCTCCTGCAGCTATTCTCCTGGCCTGGACTGTGCAAACCCTCTAGAAATTTGAATTGCTGCCTCCTGCAGCTATTTCGATCTCCTTTCCTGCTCAGCATTGGGTTCTCTGGCACTGTTCTTCTTGATTCACCTGCATTGCTCTGATACCATGTGAAAATTCCTTAAACCCGGGAATCCCTACTGCGGCAACTAATGATATTTCCCCTACTTGTTAAATTTACATGAACAAGTTATTTGTAGTTTCCTACGATAAACATCGAAATACATACACTATAGCCTACACCAATTAAATAATATGTTGAAACAAGAAACTGAACAATAGAGAAATATACAACACAAATGACACAGTTGTTTTTGGATGTCCCCAGAAAAACCCAATGCAGGAAAACCGATGGAAAAGATATGAGGGTTTTTATTATTAAGCTTAAATTATTCCTAAATACAATCTCTGGATGCCTTGTTGGAAATCCAGTACAAAGAATATTACTCGGCAGAAGAAATTAGTGAGATTACCTCACTCTACGCTGCAAGCCCCCGCTGATCTGGCAGCTGAGCCAACGAGTAACCCGACTACTTTTGCGCTACCCCTATTGGGCCTGTGTCAGCTTCTAAGGCCCTATGTCACCTCTGCTAGGGACCGATTTACTTCCAGGCGTTGATTCCAACCCTCCCGTCTTAGAAACATCAGCCTCCTCAGCAAATTCAGATTTCTGCATGGAGTCTCTGTGTTGGTCTGCATGGGGCCTGCGTCAGCCCTTCCTGGCTTTGCATAACCCTCTTTGGCCTCTGTGCTGCCTCCTCAGTGTGTCTCCCTACCTCTTTGTTGAGTATCCTTGGCTCCGAAGAAGATCCTCTAGCCAAAACTCCCTCTGCCCCTCTTTGCGTGATCACTACAAATCACTACGCTGCCTCTAGCTTCAGCTATTCGATCTGACTGATCAACTCTCTGTGTCTTCCAAATGACCCTCAAGCTTCCTTAAATAATCTCTTCGTTGACATTCAACTACCAAGATTAGAAGCTAATCAATCGCTAAGATCATTTCTACTTGATCCTTGTCTTCTTCTAGAAGTTACATCCATAGTTAAATTAATATCCATTAATTATTTTAATTTCCTAAGTTTAGACTTAGGGACCCATTAATATTAATTAACTATTTTAATAAAATTGTCTCTGGTATTTCCCAAAACGCTTTTTGGGTTCTCTGGATTACATGTGCCCAAGCCTCCCTGCAAAATTTGAGACGTAGAACACATCCGATGCTACCAAAAATCAATAGAGGTTGCTTGGGAATGCATTTATAGATGGTGGTATGATGCAAACATAGTTTTCAATGCTACTAATTCTACACATTATCAACCTATGATGGATATTATCGCTTCACGTTGTCCAACCTTCAAAGGCCTTAGTTTTCGTGATATTGGGGGGCTACTATCACAAAATAAGGTTTGTTACCGCTCAATTTCGCAGGGGTCCTAGGAGAGATTCCAACGAGACTACTACTAGGCCAAGTGGAAACAACAGGACAAGGACCCACTGTCACCTCAATCGATGTCCCCTGCTCTTTATAGACTTTCACCAATGGGAGGAGTCCCGTTATGGTGGAAATCACTCGAATGATGAGGTCAATAACCATGCACAATGTGATTTCCAAAGCCCATTCAAAGGAGAGGCTCAGATAATAGGTTGCTTGTTTTAGAAGAAAAAGAAGAGATCTTCAAGAAAGGCTTGAGGGAAGGATGGCCTCACGCTTAGGAATATTCAAAATTATGAATGCCTAAGATCAAAACTTCCAAAATCCCTCACTTGTGATTGATGTGTTTCTACTAGGGTTCAAAGTGAGGCAAGGATGGCTCATTCAATCGAAAGATTCAATTAAAGTGTGAGCTTTGGGAGAAGCTAGGGTGACTTTCCACGAAAAAACCCTTGAGAGAAATATGATAAGAGACCAAAAGTTGACAAATATATCACGGTAAAAGCCCATCCAATAATCGCCTATAATTAAGAGAAAAGGTTTTGAATGATGAACTACAAGGTGCAAACCTTTAAGAAATCCCCAAGTCAAAGCAACTTCAAGGGTTCCCTCTTGGTGTGATAGCTAGGGTATCAATTTATTTGAAATTCCACCGTCGGAATTCATTCAAAACTAGAGCATGCTTAAGGAGACATAAATGAAGAAATTTGTCTGCACGAAATCCTATAATTTCTCATCCCTAAAATTTCGCACCAAGCCCTATAAAAACTCCTTATCCTTTGGTGACAAAGAAAAGAGGTGAAAGAATGATATTTCGTTAAGTTAATGTGATCACCAAGGATCCAAGACCAGTGCCTAGCTATTGGCAAGATTAGAGTCAAAATGATTAAGATTTGGGAACTTCGCTCTTCAAGGAGGCCTAAGGAAGCAACTTCACTACTAATGGGTGCAGCGACATGGCAACTTTAGACTTTTATACTTCGATATGCAAGATTTGATAAAGTTTCAAGGTAAAAGGTGCACAACCTACCCATAGAAAAAATTGTTCTTCTTGCCAAGATTAGAAGTGTTTCACAAACTCGCATTAATTTTAGGGCACAAGAAAAATAAAAGCATAGTGTTCCATACATTAGACATATATTATCAAGAAATTCTCATGAAAAGAGCACATACATGACAAGACAGTATATCCATCCATCACATTTGCAAAATAGAAGCTCCAAGAGAGAGAGCGAAAATATTCCACACATCAAAATGCATTTAATCATCCAAATCATTCCACAAATTATAGGTCCAAAATCTTTAGAAAGATATATCCCAAATCCAAGTGATGATGAATGAGGGAGAACACCTCTCTTATATTTATACAATCCTCTAAGGGGTTTGAATAGCCTAATGATGCCTCTATAATAAAATAATGTGCAAAATAACAATATTTTTGGTGACAAGCCCACCAAATAACTCCATAATAGGAATAATTAGCCTCTCAAGAGGGACGAAATGATAGAAAGATAGATAAAAGGGTCGTTGGAAGGCCAAATGAAGTCCCTCATGTGCCAAAATGAGTAGGAGGGCTCCAATAATAGTGCTGAAGGGAGTGGCCCCTTGATCTCCAAGCAAATGACCTGTGGTGCCCCTAAGTGGTTGTGGGGGCACAAAATCATCCTCATGGGTCTCCAACTAAATCAAACAAGCATGTATCCCATCTGTAAGGGTTGGACAATGATGCAAGCCCTCCCTTTGTCTCCCATCGTGAGACACAACCCCATATGGGCCCTGGATCAACTGCCAAGTGTGTGGTGCAAGAGTGTAGCCGGTTCGAAAAGGTGGTCCAAGTGCATCACCATCATCAAATAAGTAGGACATGAGCGAGCAATGAATGGTGTTGAAGGATCCGACGGCATGGCTATCTACTTTCTGTTATAGTGGAGGCTCGTGGCATGGCTATCTTCTTTCTGCACACCCTAAAAATGCCAATATGACCCTCTGGAGGGCTTGGACCCCGTATAGGGAGACCAAACCCAAAGATGAAGTCCCACCAGCAATCTTGCATAAGATCCAATGCGTTTCCTCACCTTCCAAGGTCAAGACGGGGGTTAATCAAGGATCCTATCAAGTGGTTTCAACCTCTAAGGAAGTAACAGGTTCATGGTACATCCGTCATGTGGCAGGTGTCATGTGATATAATAATGGAACAATGTGGGGCACCAAGTAAGGCTCCAAGCCATATGCCATGGTACAAGGGTAGCTATGATGAGGGAAGCCCACACTTGGGTGTATAGATGTAGGAGGGAGCAATCGTGGTACATGAGTTACCTCAGCCTTTGTTTTTCCACCTTTTCTTCTTATTCCTTTTGCCTTTTATTGATTTCTTTTTTCATAACTGATTGGGGCTCCAGGGAATGAGAGCATGATGTGAATGATATAGCAATGAATACCCCCTTTAGGTTGGGCAATTCATTTCCCACCAGGGGTTGGGACAATCATGGGTTTCCTCAATGATGCAAAGGGCTCATACAGGGGCCCTAGGAACCACAGTGATGGCCATGATAAGGGATAGAGCTCATGTTTGGCTTTTGCCCACATGCTAAATTTTTATGTCTCGACCATCTTTAGCATTTTATGGTAAATTTCCTATTGTAAGTGGCCAAATTAAGTTGTTAACTTTCTTTTAATCTGCATCAACCTCCGGGTCATCTTTCTAGGCCCAACCGAAATTGTGGGAAGGGGAGGGGGAGGCTAACTCCTTGTGGACCCAATGGACAAATGTGGACCTAGATGGGAAATATGTGAAAATGGGCCATGATGAGCGAAGGGGGAGTGATGTATGTGATGTCAGGAAGTCGGACCACGCAACCAAAATCAGAGTTTTCCATGTAGTGCCACTCCTAAATTTAGTAGCTAATAAACGAAATCCCATAGGACTAGGATACGAGATTAACCACCAAGTTGGACAAGGGGACAAGAGTACAGACCAAGCCTATCTTTCCGCCGAATCCCCCCACTAATCCATGCCTAGAAGTGTCCATGATAAGTAAGCAAAACTACCCAACTACATAATGAAAAGTTATACCTTCAGGGTTAGATGGCCCACCTTCAAACATACGATCATAACAGAAGGGCAAGAGTGCATAACAGCTGGCTCAGGTGGCAGAAATGGTGGGCACATTGAGCTACCTCATGGCTGCAAGGGGTTGTTGGATGAAAACAATGTAGGAGAAAATTTTCTCTCATGGCTGTCACCCACAAGTGTTGGGTAACATTTGGCTCCAACTGGGACATGATCTCTTAGTAGAGTGCATGAACGTACTCGAACAAGGAGGTCAAGAGAACACCAACAATCTCTTGTGACCACATACGTGTTACTTGCACATCAAAGACTAAGCACACTAGCAACATGTTTTTGTGGCGTCTAATGATCGCCCATGCTTTTGTTAGGCCATAAAAATCAACAAGAAATAAAATTTAATTCTAAATGCAATTTTAATCTAAATGCACCTAATCTAGCATGAGAACATAATATGATGATGTTAGCTATGCAAAAATCAATATGCAATGCATCCTACTCTAACATGCGCTACATTGTGCAAATGCTAAGTATAGTCATATAACCAATGCAACCAACATATGATTAAGTCAATATAAAAGCACTTTCCCTTATGCACCATTATGAGGTAGGGGACCCAAACATTATGTTTCCCATTGCAAATTTTCTCGATGAATGGTAAGGGTAAGGGGCGGGAACATTAGAGGACCATGCATCAAGGGTCATGGATGAGGGGAGAAAGGAGGAATCCAACTTGTGCAACCTTACTCGCAACGAGAATATGGATTATTTAATGACCAAGCTCATAAACTTTCCATGAATAGCAAGCTCGAGCGTATCCTCCTCATGGCATAAAGAGATAGATTGGTCAGGCACATCCACAATCACATTATCCTGATTATTTAGGAAGGAACAAGGTGGACTACAATCATCGTACCACAACCCCATTACAGGCATGGGGAAGGCTCCCAAGAGATCCATAGAGAGGGGTATCAAACTCCCTGTTGGCTATCATGATCATAGGATTGAGAGTTATCATCTTGAAACATATAAAATAGGCCTCTCCAATGATCCATTTATGCAAATCTTCATAAGATTTTAGATATGGATACGCCAGCGTGAACTTGAAGTGCCTTGAGAGATGCTTGCTTCACCCTACAAGCATTGACTTTGAAGTTCAGTTGAGAACTAGGGCTTCATTCTTCCAATGGAGTCGCCAAGAATGATATGTCAATATTGTCATATGGGTAAAAATACACCGTCTCGTGTCCCCGACAATGATGCCAAAAATGTTACCACTCAATTGAGCAAGGATCCTAGGAGAGGTTCCAAAGGGACTACTACTAGACCAAGTGGCAACAACGGGACAAGGTCCCACTATCACCTCAATCGATGTCCCCTGCTCTTTATGGACTTTCACCGATGGGAGGAGTCTCGTTATGGTGGAAATCATTAGAATGTTGAGGTCAATAATGATGCACAATGTGATTTCCAAAGCCCATTCAAAGGAGAGGCTCAAATATTAGGTTTCTTGTTTTAGAAGAAAAAGAAGGGCCTCTCCAAGAAAGGCTTGAAGGAAGGATGACCTTAGGCTTAGGAATATTCAAAATGATGAATGCCTGAGATGAGAACTTCCAAAATCCCCCACTTGTGTTTGATGTTTTTATACTAGGGTTCAAAGTAAGGCAAGGATGGCTCATTCAATCGAAATATTCAATTAAAGTGTGACATTGGGAGAAGCTAGGGTGACTTTCCACGAAAAAATGCTTGAGAGAAATATTATAAGAGACCAAGGGTTGAGAGATATATCGTGGTAAAGGCCCATCCAATGATCACCTATAATTAAGAGAAAAGGTTTTGAATGATGAACTACAAAGTTCAAACCTTCAAGAAATCCCCAACTCAAAGCAGCTTCAAGGGTTCCCTCTTGGTGTGATAGTTGGTGCATCAATTTATTTGCAATTCCACCGTTGGAATTTGTTCAAAATTGGAGCATGCCTAGAGGAAACATAAATGAATAAACTTGTCAAGATGGAATCCTAAAATTTGTCTTCCCTAAAATTTTGCACCAAGCCCTAGAAAATCTCCTTATCCTTAGGGAACGAAGAAAAGAGGTGAAAGAAATATATTTCATTAGGTTAATGTGATCACCAAGGATCTAGGACCAATGCCTAGCCATTGGGAAGATTGGAGTCAAAATGATTAAGATTTGGGAACTTCGCTCTTCAAGGAGCCCTAAAGAAGCAACTTCACTACTAATGGATGCAGCTACACGACAACTTTAGACTTTTATACTTCAATATGCAAGATTTGATGGAGTTTCAAGGTAAAAGGTGCACAACCTACCCTTAGAAAAAATCATTCTTCTTGCCAATATGAATAACATATGCAACGGGCCAAGATTACAAGTGTTCACAAATTCGCATTAATTTTAGGGCGCAAGCAAAATTAAAGCATAGCGTTCATACACTAGACATAAATTATCAAGAAATTTGCATGAAAAAAGCACTTACATGACAAGAGAGTGTATCCATCCATCACATTTACAGAATAGAAGCTCCAAGAGAGATAGCAAAAATATTTCACATATCAAAATGCATTTAATCATCCAAATCATTCCACAAATTGCAGGTCCAAAATCTTTAGAAAGATATATCCCAACTCCAAGTGATGGTGAATAAAAGAGAACACCTCTCTTATATTTATACAATCCTCTAAGGGGTTCGAATAGCCTAATGATGCCCCTATAATAAAATAATGTGCAAAATAACAATACTTTTGGTGGCAGGCCCACCAAATAGCTCCATAATGAGAATAATTAGCCTCTCAAAAGGGCTAAAATGATATAAAGATAGCTAAAAGGGTCGTTGGAAGGCCAAATGAAGTCTCTCATGTGCCAAAATGAGTAGGAGGGCTCCAATAACAGTGATGAAGCGGGTGGCTCCTTGATCTCCAAAGAAATGACCTGTGGTGCCCCTAAGTGGTTGTGGGGGCACAAAATTATCCTCATGGGTCTCCAACAGAATCAAACAAGCATGTATCCCATCTGCAAGGGCTAGACAATGATGCAAGCCCTCCCTTTGTCTCCCATGGTGAGACACAACCTCATCTAAGCCCTAGATCA
Source organism: Pinus taeda (assembly GCA_000404065.3). Taxonomy (NCBI): domain Eukaryota; kingdom Viridiplantae; phylum Streptophyta; class Pinopsida; order Pinales; family Pinaceae; genus Pinus; species Pinus taeda. The sequence goes on from APFE030914165.1 coordinate 839,113, forward strand.
ACTGCCAAATGTGTGGTGCAAGCGTGTAGCCGAGTAGGCAAGATGGTCCAGGCGCATCACCATCATCAAATAAGTGGGACATGAGCGAGCAATGAATGGTGTTGAAGGATCCCATGGCATGGCTATCTGCTTTCTGCTATAGTGGAGGCCCATTGTTCTCAACACATACCCTACAAATGCCAATATGACCCTCTGAGGGGCTTGGACCCCGTATAGGGAGACCAAACCCCAAGATGAAGACTCACTTTCAATCTTGCATAAGATCCAATGCGTTTCCTCACCTTCCAGTACAATAAATAATTAGTGTAATTGAGCAAATGAGCTTACAAAACATGGAACCAAGAGGGCACTTCATAGTGGCATGCCCTTCCATAATGGGCTTTAGATTGTGCAAGTGTCTCCAAATTCAAGAAGGGAGTTAATCAAGGACCCTATCAAGTGGTTTCAACCTCTAAGGGAGTGACAGGTCCATGGTACATCTGTCATGTGGCAGGTGTCATGTGGTATAATGATGGAATGGATCAGCGAAGGCTCCGAGCCACATGCCATGGTATAAGGGTAGCTATGATGAAGGAAGCACACACTTGGGTGTATAGATGTAGGATGGAGAAATCGTGGTACATGAATTACCCTGGTCTTTGTTTTTCCACCCATCTTCATCTGCCCTTTACCTTTTATTGATTTTTCTTTTTCATAACTACTCAGAGCTCCAGGGAATGAGAGCACGATGTGAATGATATAGCAGTGAATACCCCTTTTAGGTTGGGCAATTCATCGCACACCAAGAGTTGGGACAATCATGAGTTCCTCAATGATGCAGGGGACTCATACAGGGGCCCTAGAAACCAAGGTGATGGCCATGATAAGGAGTAGAGCTCATGTTTGGCTTTTGCCCATGTGTTAAATTTTTCTATCTCGACCATCTTTTGCATTTTATGGCACATTTCCTATTGTAAGTGGCCAAATTATGCTTTTAACTTCCGTTTTAGCTGCATCAACCTCTCGAGCATCATTCCAAGCACAACCCAAATTGTGGGCAAGGGGAGGGGGAGGCTAACTCCTTGTGGACCCAATGGACAAATGTGGACCTAGATGCGAAATATGTGAAAAGGGGTCATGATGAGCTAAGGGGTAGTGATGTATGTGATGTTAGGAAGTGGGACCATGCAACCAAAATCAGGGTTTCCCATGTATTGCCACTCCTAAAGCTAGCGGCCAATAAAGGAGATCCCACAGGGCTAGAATACGAGGTTAACCACCAAGTTGTGCAAGGGAACAAAAGTATAGAGAAAGCCCAATCTTTCCACGAAATCCTCCCACTAATACATGCCTAGAAATGTCCATGATGAGTAAGCAAGAATACCCAACTACATAATGAAAAGTTATACCTTTGGGGTTGGAAGGCCCACCTTCAAACATATGATCATAACAAAAAGGCAAGGGTGCATAACAGTCGTCTCAGGAGGCGGAGATGGTGGCACATCGAGCTATCTGGTGGGGTTGCTAGCTGAGAATGTAGGAGAAGAAAATTTCTAATGGGTGTCACCCATAGATGGTGGGTAACAAGGTCCAAAGAATAGATGAATATATCATAGAGTTCAAGTAGTCAAGGACAAAAATAGGTTGCACAATCTTGTCTAATCGATGGACTAATGGAAGATCCCGCACCATTCTCAATTTCTTAATTGCTTGCCTAAAGGAATTGTTACCCACCAAAATGGGTAACCCTATATGAGAAAACTTTTATCCTATTCTTGACAGCCAGTCGATCAATCACATAGCCAGCTGGCAGCAGCCCCTAACAACCACCATTAGCCATTATATCTCCGCCACTTGCATTAGCCATATGCTTCTCACCCATCCGACATGAGCACATGGACGAAGATGGGCTTCCTCTCAAAAGGTACCTTGATCATTTCGCAATCGGGTGCTTATGCGTGTTTGTATTTGGGCATTTGGTATGGATTATGGGGTCATCTGGAAGAAGGATGGGTTTTGACTGTGATCTTGTTCCCTCACCTTAAATGGGGGGTTAATCTTCGATCCGTCTAGTGGGACCACCCCTAATGGCCCAATGGCTATAGGAGGGGCACCACTTGGGAAGGCTTGATTGAGAGAGGGTAGTTCCATGATCATCTATCCCTATGTCATACTTAACACTTTCCATCATACATTACAAGCCCTTATCATGCCTTCTTTCTTTGGGTTCAACTGACCATTGGTTCTTTGCGAATTGGCACCCATATGTCCACATAACTGGATAGGGCCCATAAACTTTGCCCTAGGAGGTTGATGCAGCGAAAAAGAAACAAAAATAGCATATCATGGCCACAACAAAACCAAAAGGAAGAAAATAAAAATACAAAAGATGCCCAAGGACATAAAGATTAGCACGTGGGCAAAAGCCTAGCATGAGCTCTATCTCACTCATTATGGCCATCACCTAGTTCCTGAGCACATGTTGCTCCATTACATTAAAAGAAAGAACCATTGCATGGCGCAACCTTGATAAGCGATGAACTAACTCATCATTAAGGGATAATGCAACTGCTATATAATTCAAAGTAAGCTCTAGACCTTGAGCTATGAGCAGTAATACAAAGAAAATCAAGAAAAAGTAAAAGGCACACAAGAGGGGTGGGAAAACAAAGGTCGAGTTGGTAGCACGTGCATCCACAAATGCTCCCTCCTCATATCTATTCACTCAAGATGTGGATACCCTCATCAGTCGGTCCCTTTGACCTTGGCACTTGGCCATAAGGTCTTATTCCCTCCATTACCATCATTGTTATTCATTAACACCTATCAATTGAAGGGTGGACTAATGAAATGTTACTTCCCCTTAGGGACTAGAAACACCTAATAGGTTTGTCCTTTAACCACTCTTACCTAGGGAGAAAACACCATTGAGAGTTCAAGGCCCTAATTTTGGAAGGGGATCCGTATATGAAGTATTAAATAGACCATGACACTCAAGCTTGGTTCACTTAGATGCAATAATGACTTTTGTCCCTAATGATTGGTTTCTTTCACTAGAACATGTATTGTGATTGTCAAGTGGTTCAATAGCGCATGTCTTGGGCACCTTTCCACAGGTACCTAAGACATTAGAGAAGCATTGTGACTCTTGGACCTCCTAGCAGCAACAACCTTTGACACATGTACTGTAATATCCCTAACCTAGAATATTCCTCAAACCCTAGCAAAACTCCAACCAAATACATGCAAATGATATAATAACCCAAAAATGACAAAATAACAGTGGTACAACATATAATAATGTAAACAGGAAATATAAGCAGATACTCGAGATGCAGCGTGAAATGTTAAGCAATTTTATTATACTAAGCAATAATAATGAGTATAGGAGGTGATAAAAAAGATGGCACCTCGACTTGCACAAGGCAAGTGAAGAAATACTCTCAGAATAACAAGGAATGGCCTCTCTGCGTGGATGATGCTGGAGAATTATCGTGCTGCTGCTGCTGCTAGGAAACAAATGATGATTTGGGGTTGCTCCCCTCCTCGGAAAATGTTGAAACTTTGGAATCAGGCTCTACTCAAGAAACCTAGAAAAACCTAGAAAGCTTTCCTGGAATAGCCGACCCCGGAAAATCACCCCCTTGGGGATATGCGTAGTTCCTCAATGCTCTACGCTGCCACTGAAGAAACCCCTCCAGAACTCTGCCTGAAAATCTGCCAAAATCCCTCTAATATGCAAGGGCTAGTCCCCTGCTCAATCACCCAGCATAAATCCTCCTGCAAAAACCCCAATCCAAGACTACTGCCAGAAAGAACTGCGTCCCTCTCTCAGTGCTACGCAGTCCTCCAAAACGCTGATGAAACTACTGCTGAAATGCTGATAAAACTATTGCCGAAATGCCAATGGAAATACTTTGCCCGAGTAGGCACTCAAAGTCCCCCGGGGCTAAGGGCAAGATCTTCGAACGGAGACACTCAATGCACTAAACAGTGTTGCAGACCAGCTAAACAGCCAGCGTGCTCAGGAGTCGAAACGACTAGCTCAAAATGCACATAACTGAATGATCAAAATGAGGGGGCTCCTCTCTCTTCTATAGCCTTTGCCTCTCTCAATCCCAAGGCTCACCTCCTCCTGCATGGTTCCCCTCTTGCCACGTGTTCCTTCCCTCCTACGCAGTCTCTCCATGTGTCTGCGTGGGCTCCATTTCTACGTCCCCCTTTGGCCCCCTTGGCTCCCCTTTAAGTCACAACGTTGTGCTACTAGGAAGTGGCTTTTTATTCTAAAAGTGAGTTATGTCCCCCATCCTCACTTTTTTATTTACAAATAACTATAGAAGGCAAAAATTGAGCAAAATCAAATATTCCAATTAGCCATGGTTAATTAGGAATATTACAGTCTCCCTCGGCAAAATGTTGCTTGTCCTCAAGCAACTGAAGTGATGGATGCTGCAAGATCTTCTCACTCTCCCAAGTGGCATCCTCATCCGGCAAATTCTTCCACCTCACCAAGAATTCCCAGACCGTCCTGCTCCGCAACTACCTCTCCCTGGTATCAATGATAGCCTTCTGCTGCAATACCAAATGCCCCTCGTCATCCATGGGTGGTAGCTCATTTGTCACTGTCACCTGCTGCCCCAATGCCTTTTTTAGGCATGATACATGAAAAATGTTATGAATCTTGCTGTCATGGGGCAGCTCCAACTCATATGCAACCTGTCCAACCCTGCGTATCACCTTATAGGGCCCATAAAAGCGGGGCTTGAGCTTCTCAACCCCCTTCTGCTTTAGTGACAACTGTCGGTATGGCTGTAATCGTAGGTAGACCATGTCCCCTACCTTGAACTGTCTCTCCATCCGACCCGTGCCAACATACAGCTTCTGTTGGTTTTGTGCTGTAGCCATGTTATCCTTGAGAGCTCGGAGAATATCCCAACTCTCTTGGATCCAAATCTTGGCTCTGGGAGCCTTTCTATCACCAAACATCACGTCAGCAAAAGATAAAGGATGATACCCATATAAGGCATAGAATGGTGACATACCAATGGACATGTGATGTGAAGTATTGTAGTAGTACTCCCCTAGATGCAGCCACCTCAACCATGCTTGTTGCTGCCCACTAACATAGTTACGCAAGTAGCCCTCTAGCCACTTGTTAACTATCTCTGTCTGCCCATCCGTCTGTGGGTGATAACTAGTACTCGGTGTTAACTCCGTCCCCACCAACCGGAAAAGCTCCTGCGAAAACCCACCCATGAAACGGCTATCCCTATCATTGACGGTGGTCTTAGGAAGACCATGTAGCTTGACGATCTCTCTGAAGAACAGCTCGACCACCTGTGCTGTTGTATAGTGTGCGGATATGGTAAAAAAGTGTGCGTACTTCGTCAGTTGGTCAACGACAACAAAGATACAATCTTTGCCCTATACCATGGGCAACCCTGTGATGAAGTCCATCGAAATACTCTCCCATTTCCCCTCCGGAATGGGAAGAGGCTGCAATAATCCCGCTGGATGGCTCATCTCTCCCTTGTTCCTCTGGCAAACATCGCACTCCCAGATGTGTTGGAGTACGTCCTCCTTGAGGCCTTTCCATGAGAACCTCTCCCTAATGGCCCTGTAGGTTTTGGTAAACCCCTGATGTCCTGCCAATGGTGAATCATGTGATGCATGAAGTATCTTCTTCTTGAGCTGAGACCCCTCAATGAAGAAGATCTGGTCCCTGTAATAGATGATCTCATCGACTACCCTGTACCTATCATCTGCCACCTGCCCATCTGCCACCTACCCATCCAGAACCTCACATGCAAACTTGTCCTTGGAGTACTCTACTGAGAGTCGAGCCCTCCAGTCTGTATCCAAGCTCATAAGAGACAATGTAGCTGGTCTACGTGAAAGGGCATCTGCTACCACATTGTTCTTACCCTTGACATACTCAATGTCAAAGTCATATGCTTGGATCTTGCTAATCCACTTCTGCTGCCTCTCCTGTAGTGCTTCTGCTCCAAAAAGAACTTGAGGCTGTTGTGATCAGTGCTCACCCTGAAACTGTTACCCACCAAATACTGTCGGTACTTAGCCAATGCATGCATGATGGCCAGCATCTCCTTGTCGTATATAGAATACAACCTCTCGTGCAGAAGGAGCTTCCGACTCTCAAAGGCTATAGGGTGACCTCCCTGCATCAACACTACGCCGATCCCCTCTCCCGACGCATCACACTCCAAAACAAATGGCTGCATAAAATCTGGCAACGCAAGCACTGGGCAGCTACTCATAACCTCCTTGAGCCTGTCAAAGGCTCGCTACACTGTATCCGACCAACTAAATGCCCCCTTCCTTGTCAAATCTGTCAGGGGTGCAGCAAGCTGCGAAAAACCTATGACGAACTTCCGGTAGTAAGTACAAATGCCAATGAATCCTCAAAGTTCTGTCACATTTCTTGGCTCCAGCGATTCTCTGATGGCCCTGATCTTCTCCTCGTGGACTCTCACTCCGTCCACCCCTATGATGTGTCCCAAATACAACATCTTCGTCAACCCAAACTCACACTTGGAGAGTTTGGCATAGAACTGCTGCTCCTGTAAGATACACAATACCGTCTCAATGTGCTGGAGATGCTCCTCCCAAGTCCTGCTGTAAATGAGAATGTCATCAAAGAATACCAACACAAACTTCCTCAAGTGACTATGAAAGACGTGATTCATGCAGGACTAAAATGTAGCAGGGGCGTTGGTTAGCCCAAAAGGCATCACCAAGAACTCAAAGTGCCCATAGTGACACCTGAAGGCGGTCTTGGGAATGTCCTGCTCCCTCATGTGAATCTGATGGTACCCAGATCTCAAATCAATCTTTGAGAAGAATCGTGCTCCCCTCAACTCATCCATCCTGGGTATGGCGTACTTGTTTTTCCGGGTCTTCTTGTTCAAGGCCCTGTAGTCAATGCACATCCTCAATGTACCATCCTTCTTCTTCACCAACACCACAGAAGAAGCAAAAGGACTCATGCTCGGTCGAATGTGCCCAAGAGCCAACAACTCCTGGATAGCCCGCTCAATCTCATTCCAATAGGCCTTGGGGTGCCTATAGGGGGTGGTGATCACTAGCTGCCCTACTCAAGCTCGATGGTGTGCTCAAACCCCGATCCGGTGGCTGTCCTAGTGGAATCTCCCCAAACACTATGGCATACCGATCAAGGATGGACTGTATCTCTAGATGTACCGTCTGCCCTGTAGTCCCTGCCTATGATGCATGCAGCTCCACTGCCCACTCTATGTCTCCCTTCCGGAAGACTGCCTCCATTCTATGAGCCGACACAATCTGAGGCGGATATGTGTGTTGTCCCTGTATCTTCTCATGCCTCCCTGTCTTCTCATCATCCCACTCCATCTCTAGGGTCTTCCAATCCGTCGTGACTTTCCCTAGAGTGATAAGCCACTGAACACCCAATATCATGTTGGTGTCGGGGATATCGACCACGAAAAAGTTGTCAGTCAACGTGTAGGTGCCCATCGTCACTGAAAGCTCTGGAGCATAACGAGCACACGTCATGGTCTGATCTCCTAGGACCAACAATGAAAACCCATCGAAGCTCTCTGTCTGAATACCTCTCCACTCAACCATCTGTGCATCAATGAAGTTGTGGGTCGCCCCACTGTCAACCAAAACTGATACTCGTTGGCCACATACTGTCCCTCGTATGCGTAGCATTAGATACTTGGGAACTCCTCGCAACGCTGTAAGGGCCCCTCCAGTGGGTGCAAAAGATGCACCACTTGCTGCTGGCAGTGGAGGTGGCAAAGGTCCTTGTATGGCATGGCTATCTCCTGCCTCCACATCATCCTCTTCTCCACTGCTCTCGGAGAAGACCTCAATAAAATGTGCTTTGCCAGCAGTGCATCTTTGTCCCGGTGCCCACGGCTCCTGACATGTGAAGCACAACCGCTTCTTCTTCAGCTCCCTCCTAATGTCGTCCTCAATCTGTACTCGTCCTGGATTCCCCTTTGGAGGTGGAATCCTCACATCCTTCCCCTTAGACTGAAAAGGCTGCCTTTGGGGCTAAGGTGTCTGGGTCTTGGGTAAGACATCCTGTAAGTCCCGGATCCTGCTGATAGCGTCCTGGAGTGTGGCTAGTCTAGTGGATCGGACTAGACCCCGAAGTGGCTCTGCTAACCCCTCGACATACATATAAACCCTCCGTGCCGTGGATAGGTCTGGCACCATCACGGAGACCCTCAAGAAATCTGCAATGTAGGTCTCTAGGCTCCCTGTCTGTTTGAGCCTTGTTAGCTCAACAAAACGCTGCTCTGGATCCCTCTGATCAAATCGCTCCATCAATCTCCTGGGAAACTCCGCATATGTCGTCACTGTAGAGTGCCCAAGTGTAACCATACCGTGAAACCACCAATCCTGGGCCTCACCATCCAAATGCAATGTTGCCACCTTGATAGCCTTTACCTCCAACATCTGGTTAAGCTGGAAATAAATGTCCAACTTCTCCACCCAAGACTTCGCCGAACTGTTTGATGAACCATCAAAAGTAGGCAAGTGGAATCTACTTGCTGCACGGTGGGTGTCACCATCATGGTAATGCTAGTTTGCCCTGTGATGGTCGCGAGGTCTACGATCCCGCTGGAGCTGAACAAAGTCTCTGAATGAAAGAGCATCCCTGAACTCCTACCCATAGGCCTGGTACTCTGCAAAATAATCACCCATATGGTCGAGCTTTGCCTCCTACTGGGCTCCGACCCCCGTGTCTACTCCTAAGAACGTGGGCATGGTAGAGCGTTTAGGGGCATGCGAGGCCACATGCTGCGCAGTATCACGCTGCTCTGGGAAATGATAGGATGCACCCGATCCCTCACCAATCTGAAAAACCCGTGGGCTCTCTCGCTGTCTGGCCTCTACTGTCATGAATCTCTGCCCCATCACCTCAATCTGCCCCGACAGATCTTGCACTGATTTGAGGAGCATATCCGCAAATCTCTTCCCGTCCTCGTCTGCCATCGAATCCCTCTGCTCTGCGTCCACCACAGGCTCCTCCTGTTCTGCGTCCACCACCGAAACACAGTCTCCCTCTCCGTAGGTGTTCTCCAACCTACGCTCACTGTCTCTGTATTTCCTACCTCTGTAATAGATGTAGGGTTTCTCCCTTGGTGTCATATTTTGCTAGCTCCACAAGCTGAGCCAGATCTATGCTCTGATACCACTGTAATATCCCTAACCTGGAATATTCCTCAAACCCCAGCGAAACTCCAACCAAATACGTGAAAATGATATAATAACCCAAAAATGACAAAATAACAGTGGTACAACATATAATAATGTAAACAAGAAATATAAGCAGATACTCAAGAGATGTAGCGTGAAATGCTAAGCCATTTTATTATACTGGGCAATAATAATGAGTACAGGAGGTGATCAGAAAGATGGCACCTCGACTTGCACAAGGCAAGTGAAGAAATACTCTCAGAATAACAAGGAATGGCCTCTCTGCGTGGATGTTGCTGGAGAACTGTCGTGCTGCTGCTACTGCTAGGAAACAAATGATGATTTGGGGCTGCTCCCCTCGTCGGAAAATGCTGAAACTCTGGAATCGGGCTCTACTCAAGAAACCTAGAAAAACCCATAAAGCTTTCTTGGAATAGCCGACCCCAGAAAATCACCCCCTTGGGGATCTGCGCAGTTCCTCAAAGCTCTGCGCTGCCACTCAAGAAACCCCTCCAGAACTCTACCTGAAACTCTGCCAAAAATCCTCCAATATGCAAGGGCTGATCCCCTACTCAATCACCCAGCATAAATCCTCCTGCAAAAACCCCAATCTAACACTACTTCCAGAAAGAACTGCATCCCTCTCTCAGTGCTGCGCAATCCTCCAAAACGCTGATGAAACTGCTGCTGAAATGCTGATAAAACTACTGCTGAAATGCCAATGGAAATACCTTGCCCGAGCAGGCACTCGAAGTCCCCCGGGGCTAAGGGCGAGATATTCGAACGGAGACACTCAATGCACTAAACAGTGCTGCAGACTAGTTAAATAGCCAGTGTGCTCCTAAGTCGAAACGACTAGCTAAAAATGGCCATAATTAAATGATCAAAATGAGGGGCCTCCTCTCTTTTTTATAGCCTTTGCCTCTCTCAATCCCAAGGCTCACCTCCTCCTACGTGGTTCCCCTCTTGCCACGTGTTCCTTCCCTCCTACGCAATCTCTCCATGTGTCTGCGTGGGCTCCATTTCTACGTCCCCCTTTGGCCCCCTTGGCTCCCCTTTAAGTCACAATGTTGTGCTACTAGGAAGTGACTTTTTATTCTAAAAGTGAGTTATGTCCCCCATCCTCACTTTTTTATTTACAAATAACTATAGAAGGCAAAAATTGAGCAAAATCAAATATTCCAATTAACCATGGCTAATTAGGAATATTACATGTACCAAGGCACCACCTGAACCCAGGACGTTGTAATACTTTGCAATAGATTTGATGATTCTTCAGGATGACACACCTGGACCCAACATGCCCCTAGGCTAGCCTTACACCAATTGATGGATGGCAGTTGATTCAGGGCCCAAATGAGGATCGTCTCACCTTCAAAGTCTAGGGAGGGCTAATTGCACCTGAAAATCCCCCAACGCTAGAGCAGAGATAGAGTTGGAGACCCATAGAGACCACTTTGCAGTGCCCCAGCTAGATCTTGGGACCACAGGGGGCCATTGAGGAGAATTTGAGGGTCAACCCTCAAAACTTGATTTTACATGCTTCTACATCATCTTGGACACCTCACAACACTTGGACCTGGAATTTGGAGCTTCTTTCATGCATGACACCAGCCATAGAGAGCTAGTGGCTCACATATGTGGGTTATTAGAGTAATTATGGTTGAAGCTAGTGGGTTGGCTTGTAAACCAAGCATATTTTGCAGTTAAACTTGTTTTAGGGGTGTCATTAGGCTAATATTAGGTTCTACTCATATAAATAGAGAGGCTCATCCATTTCTAATCATCATAACTTGTCACTATTTAGACCCCCTTAGAGATTTCAACCTTCTTTGTATCTTGGAGAGATGTGATTCTATGGAGTATTCTTTGTCTATTGGAGCTATTTTCTTGGCATTGGAGAAGTTATCTTGGATCAATAGTTGGTTATGCATACATTTCATCTTGTATGCGCACATTGTTATTGATAAATTTTTAATCTTATGTCTAATGTTGGAATGTATTGGTTATCTAGGGTTTTTCTATTACACCATTGATTATTGCAGAGTGATTGTATAGAATCTAGATATCCTCATTGTATGCAATGTGCATTACTCATGTATGGAATGTGAATGGTAATCCCCTTGGTGAACTCTTGTTATAGCTCTCACAAGAGTCTTTGATCCGTCACAAAGATAATAGCTAGGGTTTTGTGCTAAATCATCAAAACATCCTTACTATTTTGCAAGAATTAGCTAATCTATAACATCCATAGACTCCATCAACCCAACGACTAAGCACTAGCCTTGTCAATTTGGTGATCAAACGTTATGTTATTCATAAATTGAATTTATCTTTCTCCTTCTCTTCTATTTTTGGTCCCCTTAAGGATAAGTGTCCTAAACTAGGGCTTGGAGCAAAATTAGCCTACGAGAAGAATTTCTGGTGGTGGAAGGATTCAACATCAAGAATATAATAGGTTGCCTCAAAATCAACCTTCTTGGTTGCTAAACTATCCATTTTACGCCTTCATTTTTCTCGTCCTAGCTAATTTGCCCTAGGAAAACCCTAGGTTGGCTAAGATTCAACTTGAGGACTTTTTGAAGATTTCACATGCCAGTGGCTTGCTAATACTCATTGCTTGGAAACCTTTTCTTGGCACAGTGACCGTAGGACAATCCATTGTGCTCCTACTTCTCAAGCCCTAGGTTGAGAGTTCCCTAATTAGGCCTTTCTAGAGGATGCAAATTACGTTGTTCTCCTTCGTTGAATCTTGTACTTAAGAGTAGCCATCCTTTACAAGCCACTTGTGTCACCTTGAACCTTTAAGCCTAGAATATCTCTCACATGTGACCTAATCTATCGAGAAGCCTCCCATTGGTGAAATTCCATAAAGAGCATGGGATTGTTTGTGGTGACAATGGGCCACACCTCATTGTTGTCACTTAGTCTATGCTTTCCTTGTAGAGCACCCGTCTACAAGACCTAGTAGACTTTTGAGGCAACAAGAACCATGTTTCTTAAATCTATGGATACATTGGATTAGATGAAGGATGCACAAATATTATTTTGTCTTTTGGATGAAGTAGTCATGGAGGTGGTAGTGAGAATGTTGTGCAAGTCATCACAGACAATGCCTACAACCATGTTACATAAAAAAAGATGTTGGAGGAATTGATCTTATTGTGGACATTCCACTGGACAGTTCATCATAACAAATCTCTTAAAATAAACTAAAATTTAAACTATGAAGGGTTAATTCCTTTTGGAGTCTAGATTTGCTATTATTGTTTTATTGTTTATGCATGCCATAGATAATATGAGGAAAAATAGAGAACTAGGAAATACAAATACACACCAATCACAAAAAACACCAAGATTTTCTTTGGGAAACACTTTTGGGAAAAAAACCAACTAGAAGGTGAGGATGCTTTGCTTTCTTTTTCTAGAATGGAAATGATACAAATACAAATGAGAAGGCACTCTCTATGGAGTTTCCAGAGACTTGTGGCCATGGGCTGCTATCGAACACAAACCCCTCTATTATTCTCTCTTTATCCACTCTCAACTACTCTTCTCTACTATGGAAAAAACGCACTTGAATAGAATGGAACCCCTTTTTCCTCCTAGTGGTCTGGTTATAACACAGCGCAATAGCCAACTCGGGGTTAGATTTGACCCATTCAACCCTCAACATGAGTTTCAACTCAACCCTTCTAAAGTCTTCTTCATAGTACCCATGTCACTAGCCCCTAATCCATGAGTAACGGGGGCTGATGTGGCATCTTCTTGAATTATGGTGGCCAATCACAATAGGTCAACTTCTAGGAAGCAAAACTTTTGCATCCAAACTCCAATTGGCACAATTTTTACATCGTTAGAAAGGTCTTTGAGTGTCACGAGATTCACCACTTAAGAAAAAACGTTTTACCCCGTTAAAAACATCATTTAAGGCCTCAAACTAGCCCTGGAAAGTTTCAGACCCTAATTCTCCAAACTAGGTCTCACCAAGAAACTACTCTTGTACGCTAATTACTTTAATTTTTCTACAATGAAACCATCAAGATGGGAGAAAATTATATAATGATCCAATCTAGATCAAAAACACCCCACCATTTGGTGGACTCTATGTGCAACCCATTGTTTGCACCTCATGCTTGAGGATATTGGAAAAATTTAGTGGGTGCAGAAGAGTGTGGAACAAGCAGAATCTGTAACAAGGTACATCTACAACCACACCTAGCTTTTGAACTTTATGAGGAAAAACATTGGGGGTAAAGAGCTTGTTCAGTCAACTATTACACTATTCGCAACAAATTTTCTTTTATTTCAATCCATTGTTCAACAAAAAGGCAACTTGTAGAAGGTGTTTTCTTGTGATGAATGGAATGCATCTCAGTGGAGTATAAGAAATGAAGGGAAAAAGGTGGTTGACAAAGTGTTGAAAAAATATTTTGGAAAAAGGAAAAAGAGATAGTATTATTCAGTGAACCTCTTATGAAAGTATTGCAAAAGGTGAATGGTTCTAGACAAGCCATGGGTTTTGTTTATGAGACTGTGGATCAAGCCAAAGAGCCAATAAAGTTAAGATATGGAGATAAAAGACAAAGGTATCTTCCTCTATGAAAAATCATTGATAAAAGATGGAACAAACAACTCCATAGGCCTTTACATGCAGTTGGCTATCAATTAAACCCAAGGTATGTAATTTCGAATTTTTTTTCTATTATTCATTACAAAAGCTTAGCCAAAGATTCAAATTCAGTTGATGAATACCTTTTCTCTTTTGAATTTTGAAGGTACCATCATACAATAGATTTCGAAGCATATGGGGGAGGTAAAACAGGGATTTAACAATTGCCTTGATCTCATGGTTCCTGATCCCAAGATGCAAGATGAGATTCATAGCAAACTCCTGCATTTCAATGACAGTATTCGTACTTTTGGCATGTCTATGGCTATATTAAGAAGAACAAAGGATCTATCAAATAAGAAAGTTCAAATTTTTCAAATTATATTATTCATTGGAAAAGTTGATTCAAAGTTTCAAAGTCATTTGCTAAAGCTTCTTTGCCTTCAACTCTTATTGCAACATATTGTTGGGGACAGCTAGGTGGCCAGTGCCCTAATTTGCAAGAATTTGCAATTTGGATATTGAGCCAAATATGTAGTGCTTTGGTTGTGAACACAATTGAAGCATTTTTGAGCTTATACAAACCAAGAAGTTGAATCCTTTGGAGAAAAAACGGTTGAATTATATGGTTTATGTTCGATACAACCTTAGGTTGAGGCACAACCAAGTATTGAACAAGACCCCTAAATCAACCAACATAGTCTTGCATAACTTTGATTCCCCATTAGTGTGGGTTATGGAGAGTCAAGCTCCAACATTTGACAATGAATACCTTTATTGGATGGACTTGGACCCACTTCAAAAAAAGAGATACCTTCAAGGCGAGGGGAATCAAGCAAGAATCCCACTATAGAGTCTAGTCACTCTGAGGATGAGGAGGATGAGGATTCTGATCCTAAAACACATGAGCTCTCCATAACCCACAAATCGTTTCTGGAAATTCCACCTAGAAGTGTCTCAATTAAAATATTAGCCTACTTTTTTAATATTTCCTAAGTCTAAACTTAGCAACTCTAGTTAATTAATTGAGATAAGGTGTGAATCATCTAGAAACTCACACGGATCAATAGGAAAATAATATAGGCCCTTGATTAAGTTTTAATCTTGGTTGTTGGAGATCCAACAAAGGATTATAAGAAGAAGTCAATGGGTAGATGGAGAGAACACTTGTGGAGTTCGATTTCCTTGGCAATTCGATTCCAAAGAGCAGCATCAATTGCCGAAAAGCCAGAGAAGGAAGCAGAAATAATGGGGGGCAGAGAGAGTGAGGCCGGAGGAAGATTTCCAGATCAGTGAGTGCATTTGCAAAGAGGCCGAAATTTCTCTAGGAAGCTATGCAGAGGCAACGTAGAGGCTTCATTGGGCAGTTCGATTTTCTAAGGAAGGAAGACATTTTCAATTCTAGAGGCCAAGCAGAGGTTCCAAAGTGCCGAAGAAACGTTTTCCCAATCAACAGCAGGAAGGGCATCTTGATTAGCAGTTGATTCAAGAAGCACGTGTGGCAAGCAACTTCATGTTGACGCAGAGCATGCACAGAGCTAGTTAGACGGCTTGCTTTTCAGTGGCAACGAAATGTCAGGATTGCTCGAGGTGAGGGTAATTTCCATCAAGAAATTCTTGCCAGTATTTTCTTTGCAGGATTACTAGTTTGGGCATCCAGTTGTACTCAAAATTTCTCACCGCTGCATATTAATAAAAACCCTCAGTTGTTGCACCAGTTTTCCCAAGTTGGGATTTACTGGGGACATTTTTCCAAAAATATTTGTGTCAATTTTTATGTGTGTGATAACATATTTCTCAGTTTCCAATTTATCTTCCACATAATTTAATTTGGTGAAAATTGCAGTAGAGAATTATTCATTATTTTGTGGGCAGATAAATTGTTAATTAACTTACAGTTAGAAGAATAATTTCCAGTCGTTGCAATACAAGTTACAAATTTCACAATAAGTTCTATGTACCTAAAGGTAAGAGATTGAAACTTACCAAAGAAACTGACACCTCCAAATTTGTAGATCATTTTAGTACTGGGAAAACAATAGCCAAATTGGAAAGGTATGTGTATGATAATAGATTTTTGGTGGCTTTTGGACTACAATTTGGGGAAGACAGGAACCAAGTTGAAGAGATCTGTAGTAATCCAACCACAAACAGATGGGAATACATAAACAATGAATAAGACATTGATTTATCTTGTGAGAGGTTACAATCAAAAGCATCCAAGAACCTAGGAGGAGAATTTAATCTATATTTAGAACTCTTATAAATAAAGCAACCAATACTTCCACCAATAAGTCCCATTTTTTAAACTTGCTTTGAATATTAGCCACAATCACCTTTAGATGTTGTATATGGACCACAAGGAGGAGAGAATGTAGCTATCACGGGAGAAGCATTAAAGGTTGATATAAATTTATAGACAAGATTAGGCAAATCCAACTGTAGTTACAAAATACACCAAATAAATAATAGGATAAGTACAAGGCTAGGGATGAACAACATTCAGATTAGTCTTTTACTTTGTTGAGTGCATGGTTGGGGGTTTTGGTTTGCTTTCTTGGAACACTCTTGTTGATCTTCCACACCCTTCCCTTAATAGCATGTTCATCTAATCCTTTTCAACTTCAACATGCTCTTTGTCATCTTCTATGCCAGTTTTGGATGTCATTCATTGATAGTGTAGAGCTATTTGAGCCCCTGCCCTAATCACTCTTAAATATACACATTTGTGGAAATCTTTGCTTGCTTCACCAATTTTGAAGAGTTTCTTATGAAAATTTTATTTGTTTTCTTGGAGGCTACAAATTGAAAGAAGGATTATGCATTAAGAGATTGCATATGCCTTGTTATGGTGAGGATGTTGTCAAACATTGGTCATTATCATATTCCCTACCCAATCAAACATTAAAGGGGGATTATTTTTTATTTCACAATAATGGTTTGCATACCATCAAAAATTATTGCGTCCATACTCATACAACATTTTCACTGAAAAAGCGCAATAGCAATCTAGATTCAACAACAAGAAAAAGGAGATCAACAAAAAATTTTAAACAACCAAACAACACCGACCTACTTATGAGTCTGCAAGTATATAGTCTCACATATTGAATTTATAAAAATACTCTTCAACAAAACATACTAAAATTTATCAGAAAAATAACGCCCAAAATGGGCATCCTCAACAAAGTCTGCCTAGGTTGTCATGCTTCCACCTTCACCACTAGTATTAAAGTCTTCTAGAAGGCTAGATGTAGTAGAGTCATCAAAATAACCAAAAAGGCCAAGGGTAAGAGGAGATTCACATGGGTCTGGGCCGACATGCATGCCATACTCATAAAATCCACACTCATAAAATATTTTTACAAAAAGGGCAACACCAATCTAGATTTTACAATAAGAAAAAGGAGATCAACAAAAAAAACTTAAACAACCAAGAAATACTAGCCTCCATATAAGTCTACAGGTATATAGTCTTACACATTGATTTTATAAATACACTTTGACAAAACATACTAAGGTTATCAACAAATTAGACTCTAGAATGGACAACCTCGACAAATTCTACCAAGGTTGCCATGCTAGCATCTTCACCACTGATATTAGATTCTTCTAAAAGGCTATATGAAGTAGAGACATCAGAGTGGCCAAGAAAGCCAAGGGTAAGAGGGAGATTCGCATCGACCAAGATGCAGACCACCAAATCAGATAAGGCATCCAAAGAGATGGAGAGTTCCAATTGTTAACATAGAAGTATAAGAGTGACCCATGATTCTTTCTCCCAGTCTCATAGGCCAAGTATGTGCTTCCCAAGTTCAAGAGTATGCTAGTCTCTATCCTTTTTGGCCTTGATTTGCTTCCATTCAAAGCGTTTCATCTAATTCTACCAAGACAACGCTAAATAATTTACCATTCCCAAGGCCTCCACTATACTATTCTCACATTGGTGGAGGGATTTCTTTAGTCCATGCATTTACCTAAAGACACAATAGAAACATGTAATGTCCCCAAATTTTGAATTATTAGGCAAGGTGGTTGGTTAGGAGGGTTTTCCAAAGCTTGTGTCAGCATGATCATAGGAGTAGGAATGGATTACTCCATTGGTGGGCCCGGAGGGTTTCAGAGGAATTTTATGGGTCTGACTGGGAGCATATACCGATTTCATCATCAAGATCAATTCTGCACGGTTCGCTCTTGGTTCCATTGCATTCCAATGATTTTCGAAAATGGCGTTAATAACAATCATATTTCAATTATTTATGCTTAAGGTGTTGTTTCAGGCTAATTACTTGGAGAAACACCATAGTGTAATAGCTCGTTGGAATTGGGGTGAAAAGATCTACAAGGCAGAATGATAAAAAGGGTCTTTGGGTGGCCAGTGTGACCGCAAAGGCGAATTAAGCATTTTCCAGCATTAAAAGTGACTTTAATTAGTTTGTAAAAGTCACTTTATTAAATAAAGAAAGGAAAAGTGCTTTTAAATATTTAATTGGAGGAAAAAGGTAAGTGAGTTATAAAAAATCAAAAAGAAAAGAAAAAAGGGGAAGGTGAAGGTGAAAAGACAACCCTAAACTCATTAAATAAGGAAAATGGGAAGATTATCCTCATTCGTGCATTGTGAGTTGGAGAAAGAGCTCTTGAAGAGAGTTTGAAGGAGACGCTAAGGGTTTGGAACCCTAGCTGCCATAGCAAACTTCGGTGTTGCAACGAGACAACCTAGTTTGGGATTTATGAGTGAAATCACTCAGATTTCACCATAGAGCTTCAATGGAGTACAAGATTTCCGGAAATATTGAGGCACTCCAGTGTTATCAGTTGATTTTATAAGCTTATTTGGTGCTTTCTATTTCATTTGGAAAGTTGAAAGATCTCATGATAGTCTAAGCACATAAATCCAAATTTGGGCCTGTGAGGACGAATTCCATTGTTAAACAGAGGTCAAATCTATTAGTAGGTTGAACTTCAAAGCTGAATAAAGGTCGAGTTCCTCATTTATTGGATTGAGTTCTCTTCATTTATGTTGTTGTTCATGTTCCTTAACAGCTAGTGCGAAGTCCTTGTGAAAGGGACAATTTCCCTTGAGTTAAAATGCTGAATGTGTGGCTTCTCTATGGGCTGAGAATTGGCATCATTCTTGTGGCTGATTCTGTTAAATAAGGGCCAAGTTTCCCCCTGCTCACAGCTAGTTAAAGTTTTAAACGCACTCCACAAGGTACCACATTTGGAGAGTTTCGCTATGTTGATTTGGATGTTGTTCTAGAAGAGAGAAGGAACAAGTTTACTGCCTGCTGGTTGATTTACCCCTTGTGAGTTGAGTTTAGCAAAGTCAAGGGATGTGTTTTTTAACTTGTTGTAGTTGATACTAAGGTGCTGATATATGTTGAAGAGGTAGCCAAAAATCTGCTAGTAACTTACTCAAATCTGGTATCTCCATTGCTGAAGCGAACTGTGAGTTAATGCCATCATAGACAGTGCATATATATATCAGATTTTGTTTGTGTACTAGCTCTTCCCTTCATCTATCAAAATAGTTAAATGGCTTGTAGCATCTACAACAACATTGTGTAAATTCTGAACATGTATTTCAATGAAGAGTGGAGAAGTTTGTGGTTGTTACTCTTGTTATTAGTATTATTTATTCTTGTTGTGTCTAACGCTGATATTAAATTAATATTCTGAAGTGCTTCCAAAGTATTTGTTCCAGTTTATTATGTATTTACATGAGACAACATCAAGAAATGCACCTACAGCATTTGGTACACAAATTGTTTGTTAAAATGCTACAGTGAACCAAACCATACAAACTCAGGACTCTTTGTGTTAAAATGCTACAGTGAACCAAACCATACAAACTCAGGACTCTCTATGGTTTTCTCTTAGTTATTCCGGTTGGGTATCTTACAGTGGTATCAGAGCATTGATCTTGGCTCAACCGTGGGTTATCTTTGAAAATACAAGTTCACGGACTTTATTTTGAAGGTGTCAAGATACAGTTGTTGGGTTCAAAAGGTGGATTATAGCAAGGGAACAATGCTTCTAAGTCAAGAAGAATTATTTGCCAAACAATTTGAAAATTATAACAAAACCTTTGCAAATGTGATAGAGGACATAGAAGCATGGGTGTCATCAAATGTAGTAAATATGAAATGGAATAGCAAATCCAAAGATGAAAAGGTAGTCAAGGACCAGGAAACAAGGATTGAAGATGAAAACCATAAAGAAACTTTCTAGGAGGAATTGAGAAAAGTCACACCCGTTGAAAATGAAGCTATCACAAGTTCACCCAAACAGGTTGGAACAAGAGTTTGGGATGAAAGGGAACCATAAATTGCTATAGAATGCTTGTCATCACTTAGTGAGATTGTTGAGTTAGATGATAAGTACAAAGAAAAACATGAGGCCACAACAGTTGATGATTCCCAAGAGGTGTGCAAAGATGATAACACACAAGTGGTCAATGGTGCAAACTCAATCCCATCAATTGATGAGGTAAATGTTGCTCACAAGTCTACTTATGCCTATAACTTGAAAAACCAATTGAAGATGGACACAGACAAGATTGGGGCATCCACGAGGCAATATGATGATAAACTAGTATTGGTGACAGATTATTGTTGGAGAAGTGCAATGGCACATGACAGTTTAGGAGGAGAGCCTTCACTTGCAGAATTTCAGACTCTTAGGAAGGCATTGGTAGAGATGAAATCTAAATACCTATACCTCATTTTAGCTAGAGATCACCTACTCATGCTTACTAAGATATATCATGATGCACTAGTAGGGAAAGAGGAGGAAGTCGACAGGCTTACTTATGAGCTTGAGATTTCCCAAGAGTCCTTGAAGAGCAACCAGATGGCCCTTCAAGAATTAGAGTTGCAGGTTGACCAAATTTGTATGGAGTTGAATTGTGTATATTCTTCTATGGCAACCATCACACAAGAGGATGTTAAGGACACTCATGATTTGATAGAGGAGGCCTCCTGTGATAATGGAGCACAGGGAGGACCCAAATGAACTGACACTTGCAAAGAGGCATGTTCCAGAGGTTTCTAATTATACACACACCAGATGTAGATATAGATATATTTCAAATGAGGATACATCCATCTGGGATCTAGGTTCAATTGACACGAGTGGAGTGGATACTTAAGACCCTGGTTGGCATTGAGATCCAAGTGGGGTTTTCAATCATTTACTAGGTATGAAGGATGACTATGGCGTTGACAGGGTGACTGGCCCAGTAACCAAGCATTCAAGTTCCTTCACACTTCCATCAGAGTTTTGGTCAACGTTAGTGGCAAGTTAGTTTGATGCAGGAGTGTGTATACTTCGGGAGATGCTTTGGCACATCGTTCAAGCATGTGGCTGCAGGGTGGTCAACACACCCCGACAGGGGTTATTCAGATGGGATGACATCTGTATGCCACCACATAGAGTGGTATATAGGGATGATGTTCTTCCATTGATGTATTGGGCACATGAGCCACCGAGGATCTGCACAACTGATCCAAATCATGGGGTTTAAGACCCCCAAGATCTAAAATATTGAAATGAATCTTGGAGGGGGAGGCCCCCAAAATCTCAAAAAATGAAATGCCAGAAGAAAAGAGGAGAACACACAATAACAAAACTACAAAGAAACTTTTTTTTATTAAAACGGATAATAACTGTAAAGGCTACATTGTGGTGGACAATCTGTCCTTTTACAAAATGCAACTTATTACTTATAGCGTTTTTTTATTATATTACCATGGGTGGGTAAATACCATAGGTGAATGAATACCATGGATGGATGTCATTTACAATACCATGGGTAAATTCCATGAGTGGATAAATACCATGTAAAGATGAATACCAAGGGTCCATGCCACTTACAATACCATGGGAAAATACCATGGGCAGATGTCACTTACAATATCATGGGTAAATTCCATGGGTGAATAAATACCATGGGTGAATGAATACCATAGGTGGATGCCATTTTCCATTCGGATCATTCCTCCCTCCTTAAGAAGCAATGATCCCCATTGTGTGAAGTTCCCTTCTGAGAAGCCTTTTTTGAATATGCAGAGCCACTGAAAAGAAGGGTTTTGTATGGTTAACCCAATGTTTTAAAACTCCGACTCCGACTCCGACTCGGCCGAGCAATGACTCCGACTCCGACTCCGAAACGGTAATGACTCGGCCGGCTCGTTTTCAATGACTTGGTCGTTGTAAAAAATACATTAAATATTTAGTTTTTTTTATAAAAAAACATAATTTTGAAGATTTTAAACATAATTTTGAAGATTTTAAACATAATTTTAAAGATTTTCATTCATGTTTCCAAACACACAGCATTATAATATAGATGGAAGACAGCATATGATCAAAGTAGGCTCATGAACCAATCCATTATATCAAAATGGTACCCAATGGCAATACACAGTGTGGACTGATATTTGAATAGAAGGAGGTGTTTTTATGATCTGTTTGAGTTATTCATCTTTATAAATTGCTGGTTGTTAATTGTTATATACTGTGGTTGGAACACCAACATTTGGGCGCTATTAAACTGCTGTAAACCACTGCTTGAAAAATCAGAAGTACACAGTATACCTACAGCCACGTGTATGTTTGACAAAATGTTTAACTGAAAAGTTCATTAAAAAACAAAAAAGAACTCAGAAAATTGTGGTCTTTGGGAGGTTTTTCTTAGCTGGAATTTTATAGTGCCAGGGCTGATTTGAGTAGGTTTTCATTATTCCAAGTTCTGGAGCAGACTTATTGAAGGCTGAATTTATTATAAATTGGAAAATTCTTATTTGAAATCCCCTGTATATGTCAGAACGAAGTTCCTTACATTTCTGGGCGAGTTATTTGCTTGGCAGATATAGATTTTCGGCACGATAATTCCTTACTGATAGACTGAGGCCCGTAGGCAATTCTGGGTCGAATTCCCTTGTGGCAGAGAGATCCATATTGCTGGGATAAAGTCTAATTATTGGTAGACCTGAGCATCATCATCATTAATTCTGTCTATGTTCAGCAAGACTGAATTTGGGTGTATTTATCAGTGATTGGCAAGCTAATATCATTGACACTATTGGCAAGGCATAGGCCTACAATTTCTGGGTATATACTTCATTGTTTTAGCAGACCAAGAACACATTTGAAAGGAGGTCGAGAACAATTATCTACCCGTCCGTTTTATTGCGGACTCAGTCCGTTTCGGCTGAGTCAGCAATGACTCAGCCGAGTCATTGAGTGACTCGGCCGAGTCATTGCTGACTCGGCCGTCCGAACCGAGTTACCCACCGAGTCACTGCCCAGGCCTATGAAACGGACCAACTCGACCGAGTTGGAGTTGACCCGGCCGTTTCTTAAAACACTGGGTTAACCCATAGTTGTGATGAACAAAGATCCGAGAATAGAGATATCCTATAATGCTTGTGACCAACTGTGATACTAACAGTGTGTGACCTAACAAATGGACTTCGATTAAGTGTGGGTTAGTGGATGACCCATAATCATGGCAAATGAAGATCCAAGGATAGAAATACCCTGTAATATTGTGGCCAACTGTGATACTAACAGTGTGCAGCCTAGCAAATGAACTTCGATGAAGTGTGGATTTGTGGATGACCCATAACAATGAAAAACGAAGATCCGAGGATAGAGATACCATGTAATGTTTGTGACCAACTGTGATACTAACAGTGTGCGGCCTATCAAATGGACTTCGTTGACAAGGATTTTGTGCGGTTGACCAATAACCGTGATGCTGACTATTGATGAAATAGTCGATCCCTGCATAGTCTGAGGTGGGAGGGCACATCTCCAAAGAACCCAAGCCAAATGTTGATATGTTGAAACTGATGAATGTGAAGCAGGTGCCTACTAAAGTGGGGTGGAAGGGCATGTCTCCAAAAGGAACCCGCTGTGAATGCTACTCCATATTTAAAATGGGCATAACTCGGTCAATATAACTTAGAATTTTTATTATCACCTATTTTGGAAATAGTTTAATCATTCTGCATCTTCCAATATGATTTAAATTTCTATCTGGACACTCCGGAAACTCATATTCGCGCTGTGACTGTCTTGCCGTCACAAAAGTTTTGAAAAAATAGTTGATTTTAAATCAGCGATCTCTCCCTCATCCGAACTTTGATTTGACCATTTTTTTTTTTTTAATTGGGTGATTTTTTGAGAGGAACTCAAATCTACAATCATTTTTCTAAAATTCGGCACAAATCCTGAAAAAAGTGATAGGAGATCTGTCGTGCACAAATTGTCGTCAGAAACATTTCTTCAACATAGCTAATTTTAAATCAGCGATATCTCCCTCATCTAGGCTCCGATTCGGCCGATTTTTTTTTTGAGTTTGGGCATTTTTTCACAAGGAATCCAGATTTGTTATTTATTTTTGTAAATTTTGCACCAAAAGTTTCAGATCTAATCTTCAAAATCGCCGCGCAAAAAACAAATCAAACAACTTTTTACTTATAGCCTTTTTTTGTTACAATACCACAGGGAAATTCCATGGGTGGGTAAATACCCTGGGTGAATGAATACCATGGGTAGCTGTCGTTTACAATACCATGGGTAAATTCTATGAGTGGATAAATACCATGGGAGGATGAATACCAAGGGTCAATGCCACTTACAATACCATGGGCAAATACCATGGGTGAATGAATACCATGGGCGGATGCCACTTATAATATCATGGGTAAATTCCATAGGTGAATGAATACCATGGGTGGATGTCATTTTCCATTTGGATCAACAATAGTGACATCCCCATTAACATGTGAGGAGTCATGCCGCTCAGGTCTACCAAGACAGAGGAGATACAACTCATATCATGGTGGGTCCACTAGCAGCATGGCAGATACATTGGCGCATGCGGGATACCAGACGATACAGAGTGCGTCAGCAACAGGCGGGGATAGCCAGTGGGGTATAAGGACATGCCATGGTGTGCAGATGTATGTAAAGGAGTACGATGATGCATGGTTTTATGCAGTGGTGTATGGTGATGCACAGTAGGATCTCTGAGTATTACTTCTAGGGAGACAAATTGATTGGGACATCGGGCATACCAATGGGCCTGGCTTAACCAGGATCGATGAGTGGATGAATGAGCATCAAGGAGCATTGCATTCCTCAAAGTTTGATCTTCAATTGGAGCATCACCTGATTAGAGTCAGAGAGCAGGATACTCGCAGCACTACCCATGGGTATCCATATGGGTTCTTGATCTCGCCTTTGGGATTGACCCATGCATCGGTCACTTTCCAATCTAGCATACTGTTGCAGAGGCTTCTGTTGTTTCTCTTTGATGCTCTCATCACATATAGTTGGGTGAGACATAGTGCATCATGGATAGGATAATGACTTCCCAACTGAGGGATATGGTAGGAGCGCAAGTTGACAGATACATGATTAGGGATGGCGTGACCCACTGCAAAGGCAGCATATGTCCCGCCGCTAAGTATGCACTTAGGGAGATGATAAGGAGAGCGTTGCATGACACACCTTCGATTAGACATTTCGAGGCATTGTACGAGCATGGGGCACAGTGGATGGTAGGCCTCTTTTACAGGAAGGCATGTCAGCTCTAGGCAGTAATTGAGTATATTACCAAGAGACAAGATAGCATAGTCTGATGTGTGATTAGGTAGGAGCAAGGAAGTTTAGTGTGCACCAGATTGATTCATGATACATGGTGTCCATCTATTGGTTGCATACAAGGATCAGTGATTAGGCACGGATGGGCGCCAACAGTTACCAGTGCTTTGCCATAGCAGTTAGTTATGATTAGAGTGGCACAGCAGCAACATGGCAGTTTCCTTTTGGGATTAGCATGGGACCCTGGCATTACAATACTTGACAACTCAACCACCATTATGGGTGAGTTGGTCTTTACAGGGGAAGACCACTCAGATCTTCCATTAGACTTTAATTTGGCAAAGGGCGTTTCACTTCTCAATGATTCATTGGGGGTATCAGAGGTGGTAGTGGTTCGTTCCTGTGGGCGAGGATCCTTTTTAGCAGGTTTTGGAAGGTACTTTCAGGAGTTCACTCGTGAGGTGCACGAGATTGGTTTTCTGGTAGAGTAGCTTCTTGAGGAGTTGGTTAGACTTTCACATTATCAAGACGCTCTACTTATTGGCATTATGCAGAGGGCCTCTAGTGTCTATTCCTTGTTGGTGAGCGAGTGGAGCAAGAGATGCTTCACGATGACTAGGATGGTTTGGGACCATGGTATTCATTTGGATCAACTTGTGGAGCAACAATGTGCGATGGCATTGCTTGAGGCAAGCAATTTTCGGGAGGGGAGACTGTAATTTCCCCAAATTTTGGATTACTAGGCGGGGTGGTTAGGAGGGTTTTCCAGAGCTTGTGTCAGCCTAGTCATAGCAGCAAGATTACTCCATTGGTGGGCCCGGAGGGCTTTAGAGAAGTTTTATGGGTCCGACTATGATCTTTTACCATATTTCTTCATGAAGATCAATTTTGCATAGTTCGCTCTTGGTTTCGTTGCATTCCGACGATTTTCATAAAATGGCGTTAATAATAGGCATATTTTAATTATTTATGTTGACTACTTGGAGAAACACCTTAGTGTAATAGCTCATTAATGGCGTTAATGGCATTTAAGGTGTTGTTTCAGGCTGACTACTTGCAGAAACACCTTAATGTAATAGCTCATTGGAATTGGGGTAAAACGATCTATAGGGTAGAATGATAAAAAGGGGCTTTGGGTGGCCAATGTGACCAAAAAGGTGAATTAAGCATTTTCCAACATTAAAAGTGACTTTAATTAGTTTATAAAAGTCACTTTATTAAATAAAAAAAGGAAAATCTTTTAAATATTTAATTGGAGGGAAAAAGTAAGTGAGTTATAAAAACAAAAAGAAAAGGAAAAAGGGGAAGGTGAAGATGAAAAGACAACCCTAAACTCATTAAGTAAGGAAAATGAGGAGACTCTCCTCATTCGTGCATTGTGAGTTGGAAAAAGAGCTCTTGGAGAGAGTTTGAAGGAGAAGCTGAGGGTTTGGAACCATAGCTGCCATAGCAAACTTTGGTGTTGCAACGAGGCACCCTAGTTTGGGATTTGTGAGAGAAATCACTCAGATTTCACCATAGAGCTTCAATGAAGAGCAAGATTTCCGGAAATATTGAAGTATTCCAGTGTTATCAGTTGATTTTATAAACTTATTTGGTGCTTTCTATTTCATTTGGCAGGTTGAAAGATCTCGTGATAGTCTGAGCACATAAATCCAAATTTGGGCCTATGAGGACGAATTCCACTGTTAAACAGAGGTCAGATTTATTAGTGGGTCGAAATTCAAAGCTGAATAAAGGTCGAGTTTCTCATTTATTGGGCTGAGTTCTCTTCATTTATGTTGTTGGTCATGTTCCTTAACAGCTAGTGTGAAGTCCTTGTGAAAGGGTCAATCTCCCTTGAGTTCAAATGCTGAATGTGTGGCTTCTCTGTGGGCTGAGAATTGGCATCATTCTTGTGGCTGAGTTCTGTTAAATAAGGGCCAAGTCCCCCTGTTCACAGCTAGTTAAACACACTCCACAAGGTACCACATTTGGAGAGTTTTGTTGTGCTGATTTGGACGTTGTTCTAGAAGAGAGAGGGAACAAGTTTACTGCCTGCTGGTTGATTTACCCCTTGTGAGCTGAGTTTAGCAGAGTCAAGGGACGTGTTTACTAATTTGCTGCAGCTGATACTGAGGTGCTGATATACGTTGAAAAGGTAGCCAAAAATTTGCCAGTAACTTACTCAAATCTGGTATCTCCAACGCTGAAGCGAACTGTGAGTTAATGCCATCATAGACAGTGCATATATATATCAGACTTTGTTTGTGTACTAGCTCTTCCCTTTATCTAGTACAAATAAGAGGTTGTACAGGAGGGTCCTAAAATTGTGATAGGTTTATAGGGTTTGACATAAGGAGATGCCACGCTTTGGCTCCGTGGGCTAGCTCGAGTGGTTGAGTACTTTGAGATTCATACAGGAGGTCTCAGCTTCTATTGTGTGCCTCAGTTGATGTCCTAGCAGGTCAGGCGCCATAATCAGCACCAACAGGTCTACACTGGGTATCATCTGCGGAATGCAGGGAAGTGCCCAGGGGTTTCCCTGCTAGGTTTTCGTTGGAAAAAGAAAAGAAAAAAAGCATCAAGCCTACATATAATGAGCATCCTTGGTGTCCAGCAACATTTCTCGTATTAACTGTTCTGCAGCAGCTCTCTTTTATTGTATGGATAACAGATATGATATGACAGTGTTGTCCAGCAGCAGTCTTCACTGGGCAGTTTTGGATATTGAAAACAGTAGTCTTCCTTTAGTACAACAACTCATCTGGATATAAAGCAATTATAATAACAGCTACAGGTTCTGCACCTTCATGTGGCTTTTGTTTCCTGTTTTTTTCCTGTTTATAGTTTCGGCTTATACTTGAGACGTAATAATTAAGGTATACGCATAACTGTAGCTAGAGAAATCCCTGTAGCTAATGAGTGCCATATTTCGATGCCATTAATGCCAAATTCCAATCACCTTTCAACATTAAAAACTTGTCTTTTCTGTCTCAGAAACCACAACAGCTATAAGGGCAGTCTTTAATTTCATGGAATTTGAAGATTTGCCGATCTGGCTCTCTTATTTCCAAACGAGCGATGGCGTGTTCACATGGTAAATCACTTCCGATTGCTGTTGGATTTTTCTTTTTCCAGCATTGATCAGATAGAAGCCTTTCATTTATTAAATATCCAATAATTGCCCAAAACTGCGCAGATTCTATATGCAGTAGTTTTTGTACTTTTATTTGGATGTTTGATTTTGTGAATAAAGTTCATCTTTACAACAGTTGCTATAAAATAGCGTCAGAAAAATAAGCCCTATATGACCACAACAGAAAGCTGCAACAATATCACAAATTTCAAACAAATAGTTAATAATTCAGCCAAAAAATTGCAATATTTCATTCATTCCCCTGTATTTTATTGGACTTAAAAGTGTACCTTCGTGGGCTTTCCCGTGACCAATTTATCCCCGCATAGCAGGAAAATTCGTTCGAATTTTCCTCCCAAGAATTGGTACATCCATCTCAAATTGAAGACGGGAAACTACTAGTTTTAAACAATAGATGGATCATAATGATCAAACTTTGTATTTAGCAAGTGCAGATCTCCCAAAATGTGGATGTCTAATAAACATGAAACTAGCTTTGAACCCTGAGCTCGAAATCAAAATCATTTATCCATTTATGTTTGATTTTATTTGCTTGTCCCAGTAAGTAATAAAATTCTCTATAATCAAGCCACGAGAATTATATCCAGAACAACCTTTGAAGGAAAAATATGCAATCCTTTCGGAGGCACAAAGCTGAGAAAGATCTCGAGAACGATAAATTATATGATATTTCTGTCGACAACTTATAACCACTTAATGACCATTGCCAATTCCAAGATTTGATCTTTGGCCGGGCCAAAATGTTCGCATCCACCACGACAATCCCATCGTCTTCTAATTTCTCAATTTCAATTCAATAAATTCCTGGCTTTAAGAAAAGAATCGAGACTTACGGTGAGCTTGTTGGCGTCCTCATGGGCGCTACGAGGAGGAAGCAAATCCCGGTACTCTTGTTGTTGCTCTTCCAGCTGCTGTTGCTGTTCCTCGGGAGCGATTAAAGAGCGGAAAGGAGGAGAAGCAGGGGAGGCGCAGAGCAACGATTTGAAGCCTAAGAATGCAATAAGGCGGGCAATGTTTGGCGTATTCTGTTGAATGAAGTCCGCCACGAGGTGAACGAGGAAAGCCAGCCAGTGTGCACAGGTGGTCCATAGCCAGCGGGCGCAGGCTTTTGCTTGTTTTTGCTGCTGTTGCTTCTGGTCGTGGCCGTATATATGTGCATCGCCCATCTCTGTTGCTGTAATTTGCAGGCGAGGTCTCATGTTCGAACCCTGGCAGAAATCGGAAGATAAAAATTGCGCAGCGAAAAACAGTTGAATTACAACATTTGTCAGGTCAGCATATGCTCCGCCGACCGTGGAAATAAGATTTACAGAGACACATTTACTGAGGAGGCAGCTGCGTATCCAACTCGGCTTCTTTTCGTTTTTTAATCGTGTACTTCACCTTTATTCGTCGAATCTTTCGCCGCCGCCGCACTTGCAAAGAGCATGTGGCTCGCGTGTATAGCTCATTAATCAGCATTAGTGTAATATACTCCGCGTGTACAGCTCATTAATCAGCATTAGTGTAATATACTCCACACATATAGATAAAATTAAAATTGATTCAATTGGATTAGAAGCACGGTAATTTTAAGTAAAGGATACACATGAGACTTCGAGGTCAGATTTAACTTAAGAGAGGTTTCTAAATTTTTTTATATGTCTTTAAAATTTGACTTAGCCTAGTTTTAAAAAGAAAAGAAAATGATGCTAAAACAGTAGAGTTTTTTGTTATAAAAAATTTATGTCATTAAAATTTGACTTTAGTTGTAAAAAGAAAATAAAATAATGCAACAGACAATCAACGTTTATGCAATTAAAGTAAATTTATTTTTAATGGTATGAGATCATTTAAAATAGTTTAGTTAAATATTTTTTTAAAA